>PVLD010002340.1:24472-168941 GCA_004027595.1 Dinomys branickii | reverse complement strand
AGCCCGAGGAACCCGCATTTACAACAGTCAGCCATAGCAGGCTCTGGGCGGCACCAAGAACTTTGGCCGCGTTTCCTTCTGGCTCCAGCAGGTGGCACCAAAGCACCTGCACAACGGTACACCTGCCCCAGGAAGGCTTGGTCTGGTTTCAGAGGGAACTCACACCTGCTAAAGACGGGAAGGTCCTTTCTTCCCAGGGATCTAAGCAGTGGAAGCGGGTTGGGGGAGAGATTCTAGGTTAGCCTGATTCTGCCAAAACATAACTTCTCAAATGAGTTTATGGAGTCACAGTATAGTTACTCACACGTGCTTCTGGCTTTGAGGGTGAATCAGACAGTTGCCTCCTGGGGAACTCACAGGCTCCCGAGGATTGAATGATCTGGAGGTCACTATCCCCAGGGGGAGTCAGATAAGTTCAGACACAGCTACCTCAGATCGCAGAGCTAACAGGTGGAGGAGCTGAGGTCTAACCCAGGCTCAGCTGACCCAAAGTACATGGTCTCTACCCAGCCATGGTTGGTGAAGAGCCCGTGCAGGTGCTGGGGGAGACAGGAGGCCACAGGGTCCCCCTCCCAAGGGGGTTACATTCTAACAGGATAGGAGGGGCGGCCCAGGCCTTGTCAGGGATCAGCTCAGGAGGAAATGCTATAAAATGCAGTGTTAATCCTCATGAATCTGTGACCAGTGGATAAATACGGAGGAGCCCAGGAACCCGAGAGGGACGAGGGACGCCGTGTTGACAGAGGCGGGCTTTCCTGAGGCGGTGAGATTTAGGTGGGCTCTGAGGGTGAAACGGGAGCTGACAGGTGGGGAAGAGGGCATTTCAGGTGTATGTGAGTCACTGCAGGTTGCAGTGGTGGCCTCTCAACTCTTGTCAGATCACAGCCTTCAGACTCACACCCCAGTGTGCACACACATGCTCAATAAAGGCTGGGCACGCATGGCCAGAACCTCACTGTGCATAATCCCCTGTGGCATTTTCTGGTCTCTTCCTTTTTTGTAAATGCTGGTGGTAACCCTCAGATTTGTTGTGATCTGAGCACAGAGCTGTGAAAAGTGGAGACCGTAAAGGTACAGCAGCCCCCTAATCCCCAGGGGACATCTTCCAAGGCACCACTTGGATGCCTAAAATCACAGATGGTACCCACTACATATATAGCACACTGGAATCTATGTGATTCGGTACCCCGGTACATACCTCTGATAGAGGGTGTGTGTGTGTGTGTGTGTGTGTGTGTGTGTGTGTCTTTTTGAGACAAGGTCTTGCTATGCAGTTCAGGCTGGCCTTGAGCTTGCTTTGTAGTCCAGACTGGTCTCGAACTTGCAACGATCCTCCTGCCTCAGCCTCTTGCCTCAGCCTCCCCCTCCCAAGTGCTGGGATTGCAGGCATGTGCCACCATGCTGGCTGTCACCTCTGATAGAGTTTAACTTGGAAATTAGGCATAATAACAGATAACGGCACAATTATAACAAGACACCATAATAAAAGTTATTTAAAACTTATGAACTGTGTATCTCTAGAGTGTGCCATTTAATACTTTCTGCAACTGGAACTGCAGAAAGCAAAACTGAGAGTGAGAAGGACACATGCTGTTTGGAGCCAGACGCTGAAGATTTTCAGGTGCTTGGGTGAGAAGATTGGACCCTTGCAGTCCTAGCCCCCCCCACTCCCATCAACATGCGTCCATCTTGCGCTCCTGGGCTCTTCCTTGTCTGTGAAAACTGACGCGGCTCACCCTGCCTTGGTCTCTGGCTCTTTCATTAACGTCCTGCCGCTCAGGGCCTTCCTCTTCAGTCACCTGTATGCGCTCCTCTTCCCCGGCTGCTCCTTTAGGTCTGCTGGTTGCTGGGGCTGCGCACTGGGTGCTCCCCACCCATTCTGCTCAGCCTCCCAAGGTGTCCCCTGCCTTGGTCCTGCTGACAGCCAGCCCGCTCCTCGCTGTGAAGACGTCACTCTCAATAGCCCAACCCTTCTACCCTTTTTTTTTTTTTTTCCGGGACCGGGGATCGAACTCAGGGCCTTAGTGCTTAGCGGCAAGCACTTAGCCCACTGAGCTGTACCTCCAGCCCCAACCCTTCTAATTTAGTTGGATCTGAAATGTTGTTCTCCAAAGGTCCACGGATTGAAGGTGCGGTCAGAGACTGCAGTGCTGCTGGGAGGTGGCGGGACCCTTAGGAGGTGGGGCTCAGGGGAGAAAATGGGATCACAGGGGTGTGGATTTTGGTGTCACTTTGGGCTCACTGTGTCCCCATGCCAGGCACACTTTAATCCCCGTGAATGTGTGGCCAGTGGGTGAATGAGGAAGAGCCCAGGAACCCAAGAGGGACGCCATATTGACAGAGGTGGGCTTTCCTGATGAGATGTGAGTTGACCGGGCCATTCATTGGGTCTCTCTCTCTCTCTCCGTCTCTCTCTCTCTCCCTCTCTCTCTCTCTCTCTGTCTCTCTGTCTTTCTTTCTTTCTTTTTGTCTTTTTGAGACAGGATCTCACTATGCAGTTCAGGCTGACCTTGAACTTACTTTGTAGCCCAGGCTGGTCTTGAACTTGTGATGACCCTCCTGCCTCAGCCTCCCAGTGCTGGGGTTACAGGTGTGCACCACCACGCCCAGCTTTTTTAGTCTTTTTGAGACAGGGTTTCATTATGCAGTTCAGGCTGGCCTTGAGCTCACTTTGTAGCCCGAGCTAGCCTCAAACTCTCAGAGCTCCTCCTGCCTCAGCCTCCTGAGTGCTGGGATTACAGGCTCTCTGTCTCTCTCTCTGTCTTTCTCTCTGTGTCCCTGTCTTTCTCTCTGTCTGTCTGTCTCTGTCCCTTGAAGCTCTCTTTCTCTCTCCTTCCTCAATGCTTCCCGGCTGCCGTGAGGTGAGCAGTTCCATCCTCCACACACTCCCACTGTGAGGAGCTGTGCTTCCCCAGGCCACAAGCAGCCCTGGACTGGAGCCTGTGTCGATGTGTCACAGTATGGGAAGCTGATGTTTGCGGCCATCTCAGTGCCCAGCACTGTCCTTCCCATCGCAGTGGCCCCGGTCTTTTCACAGTAGATGGGCAGCATAACAGAGTTCAAGGGCTGGTGCCAAAGCCGATACACTCTAGTCGCAGGTCCCAGCCCTGTCATGCACAGCTGTGGGAATGTGGGACCTCACTTAACACCTCCATAAGTCACACTCCTCACATAGAAAGTCAGACGGCCGTGAGGAGGGGCAGTGCCGGTCTCAGGGCACAGTCAGGAGCACATGTGTTACTGCACTGAGCTCTGAATGACCATGCTGGGTGCACCACAGTGCTGTCTGTATGGTCACCGGCTCAGTCCTTGAACCCTGCCCAGGGGGCAGAGGTTGGCTTGTTCAATCCCTTCACCTGCCTTGTGTGTTCTTCGTTCTATATGCTTCTCCTCCTCTCTCACTTGCAGAAGCCCTCAGCCTTGGCCCTGACCCCCTGGTGCATCCCCAGTGCCTGCCGGGATGTCCTGGTCCCAACTGTCCCCAGCATTCATGACACAAATGAATCTGCTCTAAGATGCTGAAAACAAAGTCCGAATTTGGGAGACCTCCTGAGAGCAGACTGCTGTGGGCTTGAGCCAACTGTATTGTGGGCAAATGAGGGGAGGATACAGGAATGTAAATTATAGGGCTTGGGCACTTGGACAGGGTCCATGCAGGCTGCTGTCCACCATGGCCCACTGTTTCCAGCTGGGCGGACTTTGGGGCCAGATGCTTGATGGCTGCGGCCAGGATCATCGGGGTCATCTTCACCCCCTTGTCTGGTAACAGGCTGGGGTGACTCCTGTCAGTTGATGGAGGGAGGCTCTGCTTGGCCTCTACACTTCCCTGGGCTTCCTCACAGCATGGCTGCACCCAGGCTTCCGCACAGTGGCCAGGGCTGCAGCACAAATGTTCTGTCCCACAGAACATGCAGCACTGTCTTTTTCTCACCTAAACTTGCAATTCTTATGGTCACCTTGGTCGCCGTCTTAGTGGAAGCCTTCATACCAGGCCGCCAAGAGGCAATGGGCAGGGCGTGGAAGGTGCCCTTGCCTTGGAGGAGAGGAGAGTAATTTTGTGGCTGTGCTCGAAAAGCACCACCCTCAAGCGGGGTGTATTGACACATGCCTGTAATCCCAGCACTCGGGAGGCTGAGGCAGGAGGATCACAGTGAGTTTGAGGCCAGCCTGGGCTACATAATGAGACTCTGTCTAAAAAAAAAAAAAAAATTAGTTTAAAAAAAGCACCACCCTCACGCAACCCCCATGTCTACCTACACTGGGGAGTCTGTCTGGTCTGGGGGCTCCAGTGCCCAGCCCTCCCTGTGCCCAGGGGAGTCTGCCTAGGACCAAGGAACACAAATCAGGTCATTTACCCTCCTTCCTCCTCTGCTTCCCTCCTGGATCTCAGCCTCTGACAGCCCCGCAACCCTCCGGGCCTGCAAACCCACCTCTGCCCTCAGGCTGCCCAGGACAGTCCCCTTGCCTTCCCCCTCCAGCTCCACAAGACAAAGACCTGCAGGCAACCCATGGTGGGTTCCACCTCTAGGGCAGGCAGAGGGCCCTGGGATTCGGCAGAGGAAAGTGTCCCAGGCCTTTCTAGACCCCAGGTGCCCTCCAGGCTGGAACACTGTGCGGTCAAGCTTGGCACTCTGCCCATGTTCTTCTGTGTTGGACAGAGGCCTCTGAGCTAGGGTGGGTGCAGGTAGGCCTGTGCTAAAGCCGCCCAAGGGTGAGCCCCTGTTACCAGGAAGTCCATACACAGAGGTCTGGGAGATTCTCATGGATCTCCACTTAAAATGCAAGGAAACTGGCAAGCAGGGACGGTGCCTAACTGTAATCCCAGCACTCTAGGAGGCTGAGGCAGGAGGATTGCTAGGAGTTTGAGGCCAGCCTGGGCTACATGGTGAGTTTAAGGCCAGCCTGAACTATGTGGTGAGACCCTGACTCAAAAAAACAAAAATCAAGAAAAGAAAAGAAAAAGCAAGGACACATGTGAAATGGACACTTGCTTTGAAACATACCAGACATTATTCTTGACTAAGCTCTCTGCCACCCGCCTCTACAGTAGATCTCTAGCTGAAACTGTTCCTTTGACCAACAACAACCCTTCCCCTGTCTCTCCTCCTTATAGTTAAGAACTGACAATTGCAAATGACATCATCAAGACACAAACAACACACAGGACACACTGCAGGACCCCCTGCTTCCGTGAGTCTTATCCGGGTCAGTCCCTCCCGGGCAGCAGCGGCTCAGGGCCTGTAGGAGGGCTCTGTCCTCCTCGTGACGCCTTGCAGCCCAGCCTCAAGCTGGCAGGAGAGGAGATGGTGCAGGAGCTGGAGTGGCTGCCTCAGGGCCAGGCTGGCAGGCTGCCCTGGGGAGAGGGGGATCAGGCACCTCTGCTGTCCTGCTGCCCTGGAGGCCTCCCCCCAGGGAGGAAAGGGGTGAGTGTGGGTGGCAGGCTTGCTGGCCCTCCTGCTTGCGAGATGAGGGTGCGGAATCTGTGGGGCGTGGGGACGGCACCACCCCAGGCGTGCTTGACACTTAACACAAGAACATGGCCACGAAGCAGTTGTATTTCCTTAGCCTCGGGGATTTGATTACTCTCAGAGTCCATCCGGGCTATGATGTCTAGGATTGTGGTCTTCCTGTGCTCAGGGGGCAGCTCTGCAGCCCCGGGACCCCGGAGGTAGTGGCAGACAGGTGGGAAGGGCTGGAGCGGCGCCCTTCCCCCAGGGCTGCAGCCGTACTTCCCTCTCGTGGGACTCAAGAGCCTCCGCGCCCTAGTTCCCTGCCTTTCCCTGATAACTAGTATCAGGAAGCTCAAGGCTTTGAGACAGGGAGAGAGAAGAAAAAAGAAAATGAAAAGCCTTTTAGCTGAGCTCACTGGAGTCACAGTCTCCACGGTTTCCAGGCCTTTTTTACCTCCTGCTGCTGGCTCTCCTTCCAGAGTTAGGGATGCTTTTGCTTTTGCTTTTTTTTAAACAGGAAATGTACAACCATTTATCCTTTATGTACATCATTATGGTTTATGTCTAGATGACCCTTCAAAACTTCCGGTGCTCGTAGGTGGGGCTTTGAGAGGTGACTGGGTCATGGGGACGTGACCCTCGTCAGTGGCTGAATCCAGTGAGGAGTTTGTAGCTAAGCGCGATTTGGCAAGAGAGGCCTGGTGCAAGGAGGTGGGTCGCTGGAGCTTGGCCTGGAAGTGTCTGTCACCCTTGATCTTTCTCTCTGCTTCCTGCCACCACACCAGGGGCTGTTTCTCCTCTGCCCTCCCCTTTGCCTAGGCCTCGCTGCCTTGGGGCCAGTCCTGTGGGCTGAAACCTGTACAAACTGAGAGTCAAAATAACCCTTTCCTCCTCAGAGTTGTGGGTGTGGGGTGTGAGTAAGACACACATACTTTTCCTTGGTGATGGGGGCTGAACTGAGGGCCTACCGTGCTAGGTCAGGGCTCCATCCTGAGCTGCATCCAAAGCCATTCATTCATTCATCCTTTTTTTTGAGACATGGTCTTGCTGTGTAGGCTAGGCTAGCCTTGAACTCACTATGTAGTTCAGGCTATCTTCAAACTAGCGGCGATCCTCCTGCCTCAGCCTCCTGGGTAGTTGAGATGATAGTCGTGTGCCTCCATGCCCAGATGTATACACTTTCTTTGTTCTTCAGCCAAATGTTTCTGGCCTATTAACAAAACACATATACTCTGATAATTAAATTCACTTTGTTACACTTTTAGTCATTGGCTTAGTCCAGTCAGGATGCTAGAGCAAAAATACCAGAAACCTTGTAGTTTAGAAACTAGAAATTTGTCTCCCTCAGAGTTTGGAGGTCAGAAAGTCTAATGCCAAGGCGCAGAGCCCTGGTGTCTTTCAGGAACTCATTTCCTCACAGATGAGGCCTTCTGTCTGTGACCTCACACGAGGAAGTAGTGAGACGAGTCTCAGACTGCTGCACCAGCATTCACCCCCTTGTGAGGCTCCACGCTCTTGACCCCACTTACCTCCCACAGACTCCACAAGTGACACTCCCGCGGATCAGGTTTGGTCACGAAATTGTTAAATATAATTGCTACCTCGTCATCCATGTTTAAACTCTTTTTTTTTTTTTTTGTACTGGGAATTGAACTCAGGACCTTGCACTTGCCAGGCAGGCGCTGTGCTGCTGGGCTATATCCCCGGCCCTCCATGTCTGAACTTGACATAAGTTGTCTGAAACCCTGTCTTACCGCCACCACCTTTGGCCTAGTTAAAACTTTGTCTTCCTGGGCTGGGGATATAGCTCAGTAGAATAAGTGCCTGCCTGGCAAGCACAAGGTCCTGAGTTCAATCCCCAGTACTGCAAAACAAAACAAAACAAAACAAACAAACTTCCTCTTCCTACCTGGCTATTTGCGAGACAGCCCAGTTTTTCCTCATTCCGCTCATTCAAAACATCACATCCCTGAGTTGCTGACTGTGGTAAAACCTGCTGATGACCATGCAGGTCATGTAAATGAGAACGGCCTGTTTTGGTCCGTTGGTTCGTTTTGTTTGTTCTTTAAGACACAGGGTCTCAGTAGGTTGCCCAAACTGGCACCAAACTCCTAGGCTCAAGCGGTCCTCTTAACCTCTTCCTCTAGAGTTAGCTGGGGGTTATGAAGTCAGTCATGCACCACCACACTTGGCTCCCTTATGTTTTCTTTAAATGAGCCAAACCCACATCCCTCAGGAAAGCCTAGAGGATAATTCCCAGAGGGATAATTGTCCCACAGCCCCACTGTCCCCTCATCCCTTAGGCTGGAGTGTCCCAGAGGTCCTCCATCCCATGCCTCCTGTGAAGCACGCTGTACTCTTCTTCCTGGAATCGTCCCCAGTAAGACTGCTTTCATTTCATGAGCTTAGCTGTGCTGTGCTGCCTCTTGTGTGTCTCACATTACCCACACACCTGAACCTGACTCTCCTCCTAGCCATTGACTGTCTTGGTAGGAATAAACTGAACCCAGATCAAACAAGAATCACAAGGGTATCTGCCAGTATAAACGAGCTTCCTGTGAGAGGGCACCCGTCACAAGTCAGACACACTGCGGGACTAGGCCGTTAGCCAGGATAAAAGTAGCTATTGAAAAGCGTACTGTAAACATCCAGTTTGACGGTCTACCTCCCATTAGGGGTGTGGACAGAAATGACAGTCACCCTGATCCCTCCAGACCAAATTAAAGAAGAAAATCACAGCAGGTTTCAATTTATGAATTTGAAAAAGGACGTGAACATTCAGCACCAATAGTCACATAAAAACTACAGGTCTACACATAGTTTTCATTTTATCACTATAAAAGTGTATTTGTTAAGGTATGAAGATAGAAAATGTTATGTATAATGGCCTGCTATCTTAATTTATCTTTTTAAAATAGTAAGACAAGCCGGGCGTGGTGGCACACGCCTGTAATCCCAGCACTTGGGAGGCTGAGGCAGGAGGATCATTGTGAGTTCGAGATTAGCCTAGGCTACAAAGTGAGCTCAAGGCCAGCCTGAACTGCGTAGCGAGACCCTGTCTCAAAAAGACCAAAAAAAAAAAAAGACTGTGGTATATGAGCCTCCATTGGTCCATTTATCCCCAGTCCTGCAGATGGGAGGCAAAGGCCTGCTTGCTTCTTCTGAAACCAACTCAAGCTGACGTGAACCCAGCCCTCACCATCCAAACTCGGACAAGGGACAAGCAAGCGGTGAAGGGTATTCGAGGTGCTTCCAGAATTCAAGCCCTTCTCCCTGCTGGCGCCAATCTTCCGGGCCAAGCCACCTTCATTTCTCACCTGGGGTGAGGGTTTAGGATTTTGTCAATTTAGCTAAGCTGAAACTTTGTTTCCCAGAATTCTCTTTCCTGTGCAGTTTTGGGTGAGAATTTGCCCAAGAGGGAGATCTGGGCAGCATTTGGAAAGCAGAAGGGAGGCTGTGTCCGTGTTTACACTTGGCAGCCGGTCTAGGGTCAGGTGCGGCGGCAGCTTGCCTGTGTTTCTGATGATCCTCTGGCTTCCCTGGTTGGTGTGAGGCAGCAGCTGGACCCACAGCAGCTCCAGCAGCCCCTGGACCTCTGCTTCGGCCCCTCAGACTCTGGCTGTGCCTTGATGAAAGGCAGCAGCTTCTCCTGCATGTCATCATCCAGACTGGGAACTCGGGGGCCTGGGGATGTGGCCGTGCTCAAGCGCTTGCCTAACATACACAAGGCCCTCGTGCAATCTCCAGCACTGCAAAAGATTTAAAAAAATAATTGGAGGCTTAGAGGTGAGGTAACCCTATGCAAAGCCTTCTTTGTTCTTTCGGATCCCAGCTGTTTTCCTGGGTGCCTCTTGCGCTTGCCCGGTCTTCCTCACGCCCTGCTCTGTTCCCACTCACTTCCAGCGGACCCCAGATGTGCACAAAACAGCTGCCGGTAATCTGCCTACCCAGCACCCGCAACTGCAAGAGGTCAAATCTCCTTAACACCTCCCTTCTTTTTAACTAACTATTCATTTGTGCTTTTGAGACAGTTTTGGTATATAATCCAGGCTGGCCTCAAGCTCGCAATCCTTCTGCCTCAGCTTCCCAGGCGCTGAGCTTACAGACAGGCACCACCACCACGTCCAGCTGTAAATCCCTTAGTCTATATCACGCTAAGGGAATGTGGGACGTGCAGCCCACCCAGCCGGCCAGTCCTGCGTTCTGTCTGGACTGCTCCTCCACCCTTCCTGCCTTGTCTGAATTCCCCGAGATCATTCCCATGTATCAGCCTGGTCTCTCTAGTCCCCTGCATGATTCTCCCAGGTCAGGATTTCTATCGCTCGTCTCAGCATTTGCCAGGAACTGACCTCAGTTATTTGCGGTGTGTGGAAACAGGCCTGCGGGAGAACAAATGCCATTTTAGGAGGCACCTGCTTTGCACGAGGCCATTGCATCATCTCAAGGAAAGAAGAAACTGTTCTTCTCTTGGTGAGAGGGAAGCAGCTGCTTCTGCCATGCAGGAGAACACAGGAGCATTTGTGCAACAAAGATTCTTAGGTTTGTTCGCCTTCCTGTCCTCATCCCAGGTCTCAGGGCCCTACCAGGGGGTGGCTTGGACACAGAACCTATAGAACCTGTTTATGTACAGTCCTCTGCCACTCTGCTGCTTTTAAGCTGACCCTGGATTTGATTTCCAACATGTCTTCCCCTGGCGGCAAGCACAAGGTTTAACAATTGTGATGCGCACAGCGGGCCAGGGTTATTGCCCGTCTACTTACCATCAGCCACGGGGTCTCTATTGCCTTCACGTAGGTGTGAGGTCCATCCCCCAAATCAGGCCCTGAAGATCATTTTCAGTTTTTGGTTTTCTTTTGTTGTTGTTTTGTAGTGCTGGACTCAAACCCCGGGCCTTACCACCGACCTATACCCACAGTCCTGAAGACCTCTTTTGATGCTAAATGTCAGCCCATGTTCCCTGGGCAACAGGCTCGGAATCAAAGGTCGTATAATAATGCTTCCTTGGGGCTACACTCCTGAGGCAGCAAAAACCTGGACTTTGGGATTGTGTTAACTCATTTCACAGGGCCGTTGCTGGGGAAACCAATCCTCAGAGGTCCAGTTGGGTCGGACTTGAGTGTTGAAGCTGCTGCGGTCCCCACTACCACGAGCTTAATGAAGTTCATGCCAAAGACTAGCGCTGCCTCCCAGCTCTGCGGCGGTGCCAGCAGTGCTTGCAGATGCGGCAATGGGTGGCTGCTGGCACCTTCCAACGGGAAGCATCTAACTGACCCTGGCACTGTCTGAGTGAGAACTTTGGCATTTAATTAGAATGAGAGGGGAAGCTTTGGAGGGATTTGAGCAAAGGGTGGCACATCTGACAAGTTTAAACAAGGTCACTCTGTCCGGGGCTGGGGGAGGGACAGAAAGAGGCGACCAGTTAGAAATACATGGCAGCAATCTGGGGGCTAACATCAGGGTTCTGTCAGAGAAGAGGAGCCTTGGGAGGCTGAGGCACGGAGACTGCTTGATCCCAGGAGTACAGACCCAGCCTGGGCAACACCCTGTTTCAAGAAAATCAAGTAGCCAGGTGTGGTGGTGCACACCTGTGATCCCAGCACATGGGAGAGGGAGGCTAAGGCAGGAGGATTGCCATCCATCTGAGGCCAGCCAGGGCTACATAGTGAGACACTATCTCAAAAAAAAAAAAAAAGAAAGAAAGAAAAAAAGAAAAAAAAAAGCAACCAAACAATGAAAAGTAGGCTGGAAATGTTTGCTAAGTGCTACAGCACTTGTCTCAGCCTCCTAAAGCTGGGATCACAGGGGTGCGCTGCTACCTCCAGCTGCCCTGTCCTTGAGTCTGGACTGGTTTTGTAACTCGTCCTAGCCAACAGAATGTGGCAGAGGTAACGTTGGCACAGGAGGGGACTGGCAGCTCCTCTTCCCCCTTGGACGCCAGCCACACAGAGACGCCATGTTGGGAAAGGCAGCCGCATGTGTCCCCCCCGGGACCGTGCTGTTTGAGGGTGTAAGAAAGTCACCTTGGATACTGCTGCCCCCAGAAACACCCACTGAGCCTCCCCTGGCTTTCAGAATTGTGAGAAATGATAAACGGCTGTTGTCTTAAGTCTTTAAATGTGGGCAATTTGTTATTTAGCAACAGATAATTGAAACATGAACTTACTGGTGTATGAGGATGATTTTATTAAAACCCTATGTTAGAAATTAAAAGTGAGGGCGAGGCATGGAGGTACACGAGTGTAACCCCAGCACTCTTGGAGGCCAAGGCAAGAGGGTTGCAAGTAGCCCACAGGGGCAATTTAGCAAGAGCCCATCTCAAAGTAAAAATTAAAAAAGAGCCAGGTGTGTGTGTGTGTGTGTGTGTGTGTGTGTGTGTGTGTGCACGTGTACACACAGGGATATAGCTCAGTGGCACAGCACCTGCCTGGCAAGCGTAAGGTCCTGAGTTTGATCCCTGGTACCAAAAATAAATACGTAAATAAACAAGAGCTGGGGTGCAGCTTGGTGAAAAGGCCTGGGGTTCGATCCCCAGTAAATAAATAGAATAAAAAGCCTGGGCAAGATGAGGTCAAAGTTAAGATAGCAGAAATTCCCTAATAGAGTAAGAAGAAATAAGAAAGTTCAGAGTAGGAATGTGAGACCCAAGAACTCAGCTCCTGACTATGTTCTCTAGATGAGCACAGAAGATTCTCTTCAGCAAAGCAATAAGGAGTTCGGGGGGGGGGGGGCCCAGGGGGGTGTCAGTATCTTTTCGTAGTTGATGATGGCTACAAAATAAAATGAAAATTTTAAGTCCAGGGATGATCAGGTGTGGTGACACACACCTATATTCCAGAAGCTGAGGCAGGAGGATCTCTGTGAGTTTGAGGCCAGCCCAGGCTCCCTAGCAGGTTCAAGGCAAGCCTGAACAGCACAGAGAGACCTCATTTCAAAAAAAAAAAAAAGAAGCTGGTAAGCAGAAGACTGACCTCAGTTACCACAGTGGAAAAACATGGTCCCTCATCTAGGTCTTACTTAGATCTATGTTCCTAGACCCAGAATCCCTTAACTACAGAGGAGACCACGCCCCCTGCAGGAACAACCCTGTGATGACACTACAACTGTATACAGTAATATTCCTCTGCTTCTTCCCCAAGGCTGATCTACTGGCATGTGTCAGGGTAACTGCACTAGAAGAGAACCACATCCAGACTTTCCAAAGTCTGTTAAAGAGACAGGGTCTGAGCTGGCATAGAAACTAGGAGATGAAGTACCCTCCTAGTTCCCTGATCAGCACAGAGAATAAGAGAGGCCAGATGGCAGGATTTAGCCTCAGTCCAAGGGGTCTCACAGAAGCTGAGGGAATTTTGTCCTGATTCCACAACGTTCAAAGTAAAGGGTGCTATGGTAGGAAGAGCCAAGCAAAGTCTCCTGAAACTGCCTGTGTTAGTCAGTGTTCTCCAAAGAAGCCGAACGAATAGGGTGTGTGTGTGTGTGTGTGTGTGTGTGTGTGTGTGTGTGTATCTGGAGAGAGACTGATGGATTATTGGTTGATTTTGAGGAACTGGCTCATGCAGTAGTGGAGGCTGGTGAGTCCAAGGCTTGCAGCACGGGTTGGCAGGCTGGAGACACAGGGAAAGTTGATGTTGCTGCTTGACTCCAGAAACTGCTTGCAGCCAGGCATGGTAGCGCACACCTGTAATCCCAGCACTCAGGAGGCTGAGGCAGGAGGATCATTGAGAGTTTGAGACCAGCCTGGGCTACAAAGTGAGCTCAAGGCCAGCCTGAACCAAAAAGACAACAACAACAAATTAAAAGCTGCTTGCCGGCAGAGTTCTTTCTTCCATGGAGGTGTATTTCTCCCTAAGGCCTTCAGTTGTGCATCAGGGAGGATAATCTGATTTCCTCAAAGCCCACCAATTTAAATGTTAATCTTACCTAAAAATAACATTTGGGCCTAGGGATATAGCTCCACGGTAGAGCACTCAACTAGCACCCGTGCCCCCTAGGCTCCTTCTCAGCACCACAAATAAATGATGAGTGGAAATTATCTTCCCAGAGCTAAGTTTGGTAAAGGAAGGGGGATCTCCTTGAGTTTGAGGACAGCCTGATCTGCATAGTTAGTTTAAGGCCAGCCTGAACTACAAAGTGAGACCCTGTCTTTAAAAAAAAAAAAAAAAAAATCCCAGCAACATCTAGACTAGTGGGGGTTGTGTTTGTTCATTTTGTGGCACTAGAGAGAGAACCCAGGGTTTTACCAGTGAGCTACAACCCCAGCCCTCTTTATTTTTTATTTTTTTGAGACAGGGTCTTGCTCTGTAATTCAGGCTGGCCTTGAATTCACTATGTAGTCCAGGCTGTCCTTGAACTTGCGGCATTATTTTTTATTTTGAAATAGGGTTTCATAAATTCCCCAGGTGAGACTCAAACTTGCAACCGGCCTGCTTCAACCTCCCAAAACACTGGTCACCTGTGTGTCATCACGCCCTGCCTTGACCAGTGTTTGACCACATATCTGGGCTCCAGGGCCTGGCCCAGTTCTCACATGAAACTCACCATTGCACCACCCCGCCCCATTTATCTCCGCAGTATTGTCATCTACTGTTTTGGTTACCCTTACTCTCCACCTGTGCCCCCTGCGCTCACTTGCCTGGCCTCTGGGCAAGCGGCGGGCAACAGCAAAGGTCACTCGTGACCAGGCGAGAACGAGTCACCACAGCTGCTCTGTGGCTGTGGGCTCCGTCCTGCAGTAGTCAGCACACCCCCAAGTGCAGTATACGGTGATTTTGTCATTGAATGCTTTGTTTTCTTTGTTTTTGGTACCCAGGAGAAGAGGGGACCAGATGCAACTTTCTTTTACATCACACTGTTGCAAGGACAGCGCCTCTACTCTCTCCCATAGGACTTTCTGACCTTGGTTAGACTATAGTCTTCAGGGCCCTTGGTCACCTCGATGCTATAGAACAACATGTACATCCGCTCTGTGGATGCCACCGAGCTGATTGGACAAGAGCAGGAAATGGTGAGGCCCATGGTAGGCGGAAGATGGAAGAGAAATGACATGGAGATTCACGGTCATGCCCCAGTGGTGACACTCTCAGCACTTCATTGGTTTGGGGCAGGCCCAGGCCAAGTTCCTTACCACGTGTCTTGCCCGCAGAAAGAGCTACAGTGTTTGGTACATATATATCAGATGTATATCAGAGGCAGAATTTACACATGGAGAAGTATGTCCTCAGCCGTGTCTTAGGTGGCCTGGAAGGCTGCAAGTTAGTGCCTAGAGCAAGAGGGGTAGGAGCAGTGGGTTCAAGGCACCAAACAAGTCACTTGGGACTAGAGGATCCTGCAGCTACAATGTTGCTGGCAGTATGTGAGGACAAAGATCGGTGAGATGTCTCTGAAGTTGCAGCAGAGGCTTCTAGGGTCCTGGGGATGGGCCATGCTCATCACGGTCCATCTGGACAAAAACATCCTGACCTATCTGATGCTGGATCCCAGTGGTAACGGAGCATCTGACCATTGGATACCAGGTGGCTATGTGCCTTAAGCTTGATGTTATCAAGGCAGGCATAACAGCAATCCAATATGTATTCACGGCTGGGCCAGAGGGGCCTGAAAGGCGTGAGTCAGTTAAATGAACAGAGGTTCAGACTCCCATGGCATCTAACTGTTGTCCTGACACCTCTTTCTCTCTGTTCTGTTGTTTGTTTTTAAAGACAGAGTCTCACTGGGTACCTGAGCCTGGCTTCAAATTCTTCATCTCCTGCCTCAGCCTCCCAAGTGCTGGGAGACATGCACCTCTCAGACACGCACCACCACTTGCAGGCCTGACCCCTCTCTTTTGATAAAGGAGATAAAGAATAGAACCTAATTCAGGGCCAGGGATGTAGCTCAGTGGCACAGTGCCTGCCTGACAAGCTTGAGGTCTGGAGTTCAATTCCTGGTATCAAAAAAAAAAAAAAAAAAAAAAAGATTGAACCTAATTCACAGACCAATTCACAGGTAAATCAGTATGGTATTTTGGCATCAGCTGGAAGTCCCAGTTGGGAGTAGTCTGAAGGACAGTGGGAATTGCCCCAGGGCAGATATATGAGTAGTGTACTTTGTCATCCTCTTTGGAGGGAAAGAGAGAGTCATATACCAATTCCTAATAGGCAGCAAATGGCTTTGCTGGTTGATCAAGGGCATGGAAATAACAAGACCGGAAGGGGCAGGGGCATATGGATGGACCCACAGGAGTGGGCACAGGACATGCGGATCTCTCTGTCTCCCTCTAATGCTGACCCGAGATCATCTGCAGAGGAGGCTCCAGGGCCAGATGGTTGGGCTGACCCAGCCTGTGGATGTCAGCCAGCCTCTAAACGTCACCCCCTGTTGCTCTGCAATAAACCTATCAAAGAGCAGCCACGGTGGGGACAATGGAGCCAGCCAATGGGCCCGACAAGCTAGATTCCCTCTCATCAAGGCTGATCTCACAACTGCCAGCAAACAGCCAGCCAGGCAGCAGCAAGAAGCAATATGGCCGCACTGCTGAGAGAGAGCAGCTAGGCACCTGGTGGAAGGTCAGTTACACGGCTCAGACCCTTCTGCCTTGGAGAAGCCAGTGATTCATCCTCACGGGAACAGCGATTCTCCCAGTACGTGCTGCAGTGCTCACCCACAGTGTGGTGCAAGCGTGGCCCCCAGAGGCTTTAAAGAATGGTCCCACATGCTCCACCTACTCCCTAAGGCCAAGGAACCCATTTTAATGTAAAAATAGCAATAAAAGTGTTAGGATGGCCAGACATGGGCTTCCCTGTTCTTACCATGCACCTATCACGCAGAAGCAGCCAGCCTGAGAGAGCAATGGAATGGAATGAACATTTCTGAAGCTTTGGGGATTATAAAGAGCCATGATATATCACCAGAGCATCGTGGCATGGGAAGGAGCTCGCCCTGTACACAGGGCCCTGTACCCAGGTCCTGGCATGTAGCAAGTGCTCAATAAATGGGAGGTTTTAGCACTAATTGGGTTGGATTGCACCCCAAGGGAAGCTGGGGGTCGGCTTCACTGAGCCCAGCTGGGCAGCCGTGGCTCCCCCTGTGACCTGACATGCTTGAATACTCTTTGCTGTTCCCGAAGTCCCCAGCTTGAATCCGAGCTGTCTGCCAGCAGGCAGTGCACAGATGCTGCCACTGAGCAGAGCTGGAAGACAGGAGACCAGAAAACTCTGCAGAGAGCAGGAAATGGAAACTCTGACAAGGATTGGCTGCCTGGGGCCGGGTGGAGGGGATCCACATGTGATTATAAAAAGCCAGCCTGTAGCCAAAGAGCCACTTCCTCACTGCTGCGCCCATCTATCAGCAGGCTCCAGGCAGGGGAATGGCTTCTCTTCCCCCCTCGAAGGTAGCCCAGGAGCTGTGAGTGTGGGTGTCACGTTGCCACCCTCCGCCAGGCTGCCTGCCTGAGAGCCTGGCGCCTGACAGCTGGGCTGCCGTGCTCCCTGGAGAGCACTGAGGAAGAGCTGGAGCGGAGTCTATGGGGGGCTGGGAGACAAACCCCAAGAGGCACGAGACCTAGCCTCCTAGGGCCACCCCAGCTCTCCCTGGCCTTAACCCTTGTCCCTTCACTTCCCCTTGGTCACTTCCTCCGTGAAATGGAGGTAAAGACACCTCACCCTCCCAAAGACCTGGATGATTTCAGGAGCCCCTTCAGAAATCTAATGTGACTGTGAGTTCATCTTTAAGGATGGGTGAAGCCATCTGGATTGGTTGCTGGAAGTGTGAGCTTGGGCATGTCATTGTGGGTTTGAATCCTGACTGCCACTTCCTGGCTGTGCAGCCCTGGGAATATTCCTTAACCTTCCTGAGCCTCAGTTTCCTTATCTGTAACATATGGTGGGTAGCAATGGTACCTGCTTTCTGAAGTCGTTATGGATGTTAGTGACCTTGTGTCATAAAGTGTGGAGTAAATGCACACTATGTGGAAGGTTTTTTTAATTCAAAGAAACAGCGCTGAGCCAGGTGCGGTGGCGCATGCTATGATCTCAGCTACTCCAGAGGCTGAAGCAAAAGGATCACAAGTTCAAGGCCAGCCTGGGCAACTTAGCAAGACTTTGTCTCAAAATTTAAAATTACAAAAAGAAAGAAAAGAAATAGCACGAGCTGACAAAGATGACATTAGAGATGAGTTATGTGTTTCCTGTTTCCTGGTACAATGCAAGGAGCTCAGGTTTTGAACTTTGCCTTGAATATGTATCTAAGCTATATTTGCTATGTGATGTTGGTTAAGCTCCTTTATATCCCTCTGTACTTTCTGAAAAATGGAGTTGATGATGTGGCCAGTGTCTGGTGCCTGCCAACATTCTTTTTTTTTTTTTCATCTTTTTGTTTCTTTTCTTTTTTTTTTTTTTTCTTTTTGCGGTACTGGGGATCGAACTCAGGACCCTGCGCTTGCTAGGCAAGTGCTTATTCCACTGAGTTATATCCCCAGCCCCCTTTTTCATCTTTTTGAGACAGGGTCTCCCTGTGCAGTTTAGGTTGGCCTTGAGCTCACTTTGTAGCCAAGGCTGGCCTTGAACTCACAATGATCCTCCTGCCTCAGCTTCCCAAGTGCTGGGATTACAGGAATACACCGCCACACCCAGCTGCACCATTGAATTCTTACAACAATCCAGTGGGACAGAGCATCACTAGCATAGCGGTCAAGAGCACAAAGAATTCCAGTAGCTCCGAGAAGGGCTCAGTCCCCTGCACCCTCCCACCTCGCCGTTTAAACTGATCCTTGAAAATGGCTGGACTCCTCCCTCTGAAATTCTCAGGTTCAGCCCCCAACCCTGCGAGTGGCGCCACCATGCGACTGAAGCAGGCATCGCTTTTGTGACACCTACTCTTCACCTGCGTGGGCAGATAAGGATCCTGGAGAACGGGTAGATTGGGTGATAAGAGATGGGGCGCAGCTGGTTCAGCATACCTGCTTTAGAGGCCCAGACGTGCTTCTGGGCTAGAGGCGCTTTCAAAACGGACAGGGTGGCGTTGCTGTAGCCAGGGTCCCAGGTTTGAATCTTCAAATATATTCAGCGCCAGTTCGTTGCTAGGCACTGGGCCTGGGAAAAGTCTCTTCCCCTTTGTGAGACACTGTGAAGTGGGAGGGTGGTGATCCGCACCTCGGGGAATGTTCCTGAGCATCAAACACAAAGTAGGGGACCTCTGTTTCCTCACCACCCACACTGGCCTGCAGGCAGAAAAAAAAGCTGAGAGGCCTGGCGGCTCTGGAGCCCCCCAGCACCAGTTTCCCCTTTGTAAAAGAAGCAGAGGTGCGGGGTGGGTAGCTCCCACAGGAGGGGGCCCAGCACTGCACCTCCAGCAGGGTCCTGGGGCTTTTCAGTCCTGGCTTTCTCTGGATGAGCTACAGCACAATGGACGGAGCCTCCCACTGGGGAGCTGGAGGGTGCCCTGCAGAGCAGAGCTGGGCTCAGGGAGGGCCAGGGCGGCCCCTTTACCATTCTGAGCCCCTTCACCGGCTAACCCAGCTCTGTCGGGTGGGTACTCTTGTTTCCATCCTCCATCTGGGGAAACTGAGGCACTCAGGAATTGCTATTTAAATTCTTCCAGCTAGATTAGCGCCAGGGGCAGTGGGTAACACGTCAGAAGCCCTGCTTTTACCCTCTCTGGCCAGGGCTCACAGATGCCTTGGTCAAGTCAAATCAAGCTTCAATGCCCTCAACTTGCCCATAGGGAAAGTCAGCCTCAGTTTAACATTGTTTGAATCTGCTGGACCTCAGAGAACCACGGCGGCGAAGAAATGTGCTGAACAACCCGAAGTAGTTTCGCTGCAGCCCTGGCCTTGGCTTGCCAGAGTGACCCATCTGAAAAACCGCTCTTGTTCCCCCGCCAAAGTCCTGGAGAAAACCACCCCTGACAAATGCCTCCCCCTACACACCTCTTTCTGGGACAAGGTCTCGCAGTGTTGCCTGGGGAGGTCCTAAGCCCCCAGGCTTAAGGGATCCTCCTACCTTGGCCTCTTGTGTGGGACCCACGTGCCCTCGTGGCCGATCCTTCTTCTTTTCTAAATCCTCCACCATCTCTCCATTCTACATGGGAAAATCCCAAAGACCCAGCCCCAGGGAAGGAGCCCTTCTCAGAGGAGCCAGAGGGGAAGACCCAGAAGGGCCATGGCCCTGCAGCAGGAGGTGAGCGGAGTGGGCCAGGCTAGGGACACCCCTGTGCCATCAGTCAGGTCCTTGTACGCCACGGGGCTGTGACAGGGCGAAACGACGTAGACCCCCAGCACTGCACAGGGGTCTCCCCGAAATGGCTACCGTCAGCGTTACTAATTACTCGGCACTTGTACTGCAGATGAAGAGAACTATTATTGTTGTTATTTTCGCTTCCGAGGCTCCTCTCTGCTTGGGGGTGGCAACACCCAAATTGAATGTGTCTGTCCAATTGGACGGACACTGGATCCCCCTCCCAGGGCCTCTGCTTCTCTGTGTGGAAGGCGGGGGGTTGGCCTGCACCCAGACTTTCCAGACATCTGGATTCCCAGGTCCCCAGCCTGGCCTCGGTGACCTGTCTGAGCTCACGCTGGAAGGCAGCGACATTCTGTCTGTGAGCCCTGTGGCAAGTAACGGGGAGGAGCAGCCAGGGACTCCCAGGAGCCCTTGCTTTCCTGCAGCTTCCCTCTTCCAGCTGGAGTCCAGAACCTTCTCTGTCACTCTCCCCGGTGACCTAGATGAGAAAACAGAAAGCACTTTGTCCTGTGAATCACCCTTGCCACGAGAAGCCAACAAGCCCTGGCTCTGGCCTGTTTCCTCCGCAGGCCCCACCCTCTTCTCCCTGTCAGCTCAGCCACAGCTCCAGGGACAGAACCTGCTGATTCTGTTTCTGGGCCACAGCAGGGCTGCTACCTGGCTGGAACATCCTTGGGAAGCTCACCTGCCTGAAAAACTCTCTTTGTCCTCCTGAGCATAGCAAGGACATCCCCTCCCTTGAGACTTCTCTGTGCTGGAACCTCTTGTCACTCAGTCAGGGCTGGAATGAGCAGGTTTCATTTTGTAGGGTGCTTGCAGAACTTGGGGTGTTCTCTGAGAGGAGCCCCCAGCTACTCTCTGCTAGGCAGGATGGAGCAGCCAGGAGTCCATTCTCTGACGAAGCACAGACTCCCTCCGATAAAGAATGTAGGCCGACCTGGAGGGCTTGGCGAGGCCTTCCTTCCTCCCGCAGCTCGGAGGACAGGAGGGCAGCATCCAGGTGGCAGTGGGAGGCCTTCTGGATGGAAGAGAGGGGCAACTCCAGCTCTCTTGGGGAGATTTAAAGTTTGAGAGGCTCGTCAAGGGGAACCCTGGTACCCCAACCAAGAGGGGAAGGACAGAGAGCCTGGGGAAGTTAAACAGCCATAAAGGACCCAGGCATGATGGTGCATGCCTGTAATCCCAGCATTCAGGAGGTTGAAGCCAGCCTGAACGACATAGCAAAACCCTGCCTCAAATAAACAAACACAAAGCAGTAAGTGGAGGGCTGGTGCGGCCCTGGGGAGAGAGCGAGCGCATGCTGCAGTCCTAGTCTATGAGCGCACACACCAGGCCCAGTGCAAAGCAGCCTGCCAGGGAGACGTGTGTCTCTGGGAGGTGGCTGTCTGGAAACCCCAGAGGCTGCTCTGTAAAGAGTGATAACTCCAGAGGCTGGAACCCCTCTGTGGAGAGAAAGCATGCAGGAACCAGGTGCCCAAAGGCCTCCCCTGCCTTGTCCTTCTTATGATCCAGAAATGTCCCTCATCCCATCCTGCCCCCCCCCACTTCTCATGCCCCTCTACCAAGAGCAGTGGCCTGCCTCAGCTACCTCGGCGTCCCTGGGCCCCACAGCAGCCCTGTCTGCAGCAGAGGTGCTGCATGGCAAGGGTCTAAGGTGGTCCCTGGTACACAGCAAGCGCTAGGTAAATGTCAGCTCCCATCATGATTGAGGACTTACATAAAACAAAGATGAGGTACACTCCTGTAATCCCAGCACTCAGGAGGCTGATGCAGGAGGGTTATAAGTTCCAGGGCAGCTGAGTGACAGTAAATTTGAGGCCAGCCTGGAATACATAGCGAGACCCTGTCTCAAAAAAAAAAAAAAAGAACAAAAAAACCCAACAGCAAAACCACAGAAAACACACACACACACACACACACACACACACACACACACACACACACACCCCTTCCCTCCCTCCCTGCCTTAAGCAGCATCAAGGCCAGAGAAAGACAGACAGCTCTGCCCCTGGGACAGTCCATCTCAGGCCTCAGCAATCCTTGGGCTGAAGGACACTGAAAATGACCTGTCCTTTCAGGGGAGTCTCCACCCCACCCAGATCCCTCTGGGCCTGTGCAGCGTAACTCTTCACCTTCATTCCACAGGCATTTACTGGGCACTCAGTCCCATGCCAGGCTCCGTGCCAGGTGCTGAGGACACCACAGTGGAAGAGACTCGTTCCTGCAGACTTGGAGCCAACAGGGCATCCGAGACTCCTCCCCCGCACCTTGCCTCTTGGCCCTTCTTTGCCTCCCCTCTTGTCAGCCTTCACAGACCCAATCATCCCAAAGGATGAAGCAACATGGCAAAGACAGACTGGAATTTTATTTTATTTTTACAGCATGGAGGACTGGACCCAGGGACTTACACATGCCAGGGTAGGGCTTTACCACTGAATCACATCCCAGCCCTTTTGATTTCATTTTGAGGCAAGGTCTCAATAAGTTGCCTAAGCTGCCCTTGAACTTGCCATCCTCCTGCCTCAGCCTCCTGAGTAGCTGGGATGATGGGTGTGCGCCACCATGCCTATGCTTCAGAGGCTAGAAGTAACCAATGCAGCAAGTCAAAAGAGGCCCCATGAGTTTAGATACCTCTCGAAATCGGCCTTCAGAGAGATACGACTAAGTCTGGGCCCAGGCACAGAGCTGGGTGACTTCAATCAGGTTACTTGCTGTTTCAGAGTTCAGCTCCCTGCTTTAAATCCGGAGGGTCAGAACGCCATTGCCTCTGGCTTGCTGCTCTGCACATCTGCTGGAGATGAAGTGCACGCATCTGCATCCCCTCAGCGCTCTCAGATCCCGGCCCTCTGGGTGGGTTTTATTTTTAGAAGCAGCTGAGAGACACCTTGTAGTGCCAACTTTGGTGACTGAAGTGGGGGGTGGTGCTGGGAGATGCCATGTTTGGACACACACCAATGACTAGAAATTAGCAGGGGGGCCTCATGCTAGGACCCAACCTTAAGATGACGCCAGAAATAGATCCCAGGGGCTGGCAGTGCAGCTCAGTGGAAGTGATTTCGGGATGCCCCGCTCCAAGGTGGGCTCTCAAGATGCTGCCCGGACTGCCCTCAAACTCCTGGGCTCAGATAATCCTGTCTGAGCCTCCTCAGCACACCACTGTGCCCTGCTTAGAGATACATTGGTCTTTAATAACAATAACCCCTTTATCAAGGAGTTTTCTTACTTTTCAGGGTTTTCCAGTCCTCCTCCCACTTGAACATGGTCCCCTTTCCCTTCAAGGGCGGGGGGCACAATTTCGTAGTGTTATGTGCCAGTTTAACCACCAGGTGGCAGTGCAGCCCCAGGCTGGATGCTTCAGACCTCATCCTTCAGCAGCTCAACAATTACCAACACCCCTCCCTGGGGCAGGCTCTGCCAGGGTCTGGGGACACTGAAATGAATAGACCCCTCCCCTGCTCTGCAGCAGGAGCTCCTGAAGCTCACTTGAGCGATCCATCCTGAAGATCCCTGCAGGGCTGCCCCCTCCTCTCCCTTGCAGAGCTCAGTCCTACAATTCCCGGATCTCCGTGCTCCTGAGCACAGCCCACAGGACCCTCTGCCATCAGGTTTCACTTCCAGGCCCACAGCCAGTGCTTCCAGATGGAGCCACAGGAATTTAAAGGAAATGAGAAGCACAGGAGGCCTGGGCTGGGCACCGAGGGTAACACCAGGGTCAGGGCGTCCCTAAACCCAGCCTGGAAAAGGGCCTGGGCCAGCCGGGGCCTGGGCCCACAGCGGCCGCTGGGGGTTGCTGGAGCAGAGGAGGCCTGCGGAGTCCTGTGAAGGACTGAGGAGCCACTTCCTTTAAGCAGATGGCTAGTGGGGGGTAGAAGATTAAGGATCAAGAAATGGGGTCCCAGAAACGCCCCATGAAGAGGCTCAGAGGAATGTTCTCTTTCCTTTCACCCTAGTGTCTCCATGGAGCAGACAGCTGAGACAGGCAGGGCCCTGCATGTGAAGCTATGCACTGTCACACCACAAAGAAGAGAGCCAGGCCGGGGTCAGGCTCCTCAGTAGAGACCAGTAAGGAAATGGAGCATTGTTCGCTCAGAAAAGCAAGCCTGAGCACCTACAGTACCCAAGTACCAGTACCCAGCCGCAGAGCTCAAAGCCAGAAACCCAGTCCCATGTACTTGCCTGCAAACACCCCAGCCCCCAGTTCCCAGCTCCCAGTGGAGGACCTAGGACCCAGCCAGAGGCTGGCAGGTGCCCAGTGGACCTTTGCCTGTATCTTTACCCTGCTGGAGAGCCAGCTGCAAGTCATTCTCCCAGGATTAACTGGACCGCGTCTTCCTCTGTAGCCAACACCAAGGGAAATGCCAGTCCAGCCATGCAAAAAACCACAAAACCCAACTGAGGTCATTTAACTGCTTTGTTCTTTTTTCAAACACGCTAGTGCAGGGTGGTGCTAGCCTCCACCCACCAGAACCCTGTCCAGTAGAGAACCAGATCTCCCCAGAGTCAGAGGCAAGAAGTCAGGCAGAGAAAGGCCTCCCCAAACCAGGCCCAGGCAGCAGAGAAGGAGGGGATCGGCCTGTGGGGCCTGCCAGCCCTGAGCGTCGCTTCCTGACTCTGACCAGTGTGGCCCTGTCTGGGCCTCTGCCTTGCCACTGTCTGGGCAGCAGACAGCCCCAGCCCGCCTCTCTCATGGGGCAGATGTGAGGAACAGGACGTGTTAGCAGTGGGCAGAAGGATCTCACTTAGAATTCACAGCAGGATGGGGGAGGTGGCAGTAGCGGGGAGGCCACAAGTGTCCTTGGTGGACTGCTGTCCCAAGGAGCAGGCATGAATTCTTGGTGAGTCAGGAGGGCTCAACTCCCAGCACCAAGAGCTACCAAGAGCCCCAGGTGGGCCCCATAAGAAGGGACAGAAAGTCCTCTTTCACCCTCCTCTTGGATCCTACCAGCCAAAGCCCCTTTTTCCCATCTCCAGCAGAGGCTCCTCCAAACATGCAAGGACCCAAGTCACATGTTTGTTGAAGGCTTTTCCCCCCGAATTTCTAATGACAGCTTCTTTTGCCTTCTTTGGCTTCCACCTAAATATCACCTCCTCAGAGAAGCCCTCCCTGACCTCCAGTTATAAAGTAACCTCCTTATTTCTTGCTACCATAATGATTCCCAAACTTGCTGCCCCTAGAATCTTTTTTTTGAGACATAGTCACAATATGTAGTTCAGGCTGACCGTGAACTGACTATATAGCCCAGGCTTGCCTGAGGTGAGCCTCCTGCTTCAGCCTCCTTGAAGTGCTGGGATTACAGGCATGCACCACTGTGCCTGCCTTCTGGAATCACCCAAGGGCTTAAAAAAAATACTGATATCCATGTATCTCATCCATAGAGATGTAATTGATCTTGGGTGCTGCTTGGACTTTGAAATTTGAAAAAAAAAAAAAAAGCACCCATCAAGTGATCCTAATGTGCAGACAAGAGTGGGAACCGCTGCTCCAGCACATCAACCTGCTTCAGCTTTCTGAAAAGGGTTATCAAGAAATGGAAGCCTCGCTTACTCTATGAAGCAGGCCCGAGCACCCAGCCCCAAGTCCTCCAGCTCAGGTTCCTAGCCTCCGAACCCAGCCCGGAACACTCAGATCCAAGGTTTACATATACCAACTCTATAACCCCTGCCACAAGTCTCTTGGGCATTTTTAGGGTCCCTATTTCACAGATAAAGACAGGTTAAATACCTTCCCTGAGGCAAACAGCTAGCCAGGGACAGGCCAGGATTTGATCCCAGAGTCTGCCTCTCCCTTGAACAGCACCTGGCAACCAGAGGGGACTCTATAAATAATTGTCCAATGAACGAGCGACTTAATATTAACTCCCCTCAGCGTCACCCCCCCATTCAATCTATCCACCAGTCAGCTGGTAGATCGTATCTTCTAATTACTTCCTGAACCCATTCACATCTCTCCCTCCTGTGGCTCTGTGGCCCCCTCTCATCCAGTTCGCCGCCCTCAACCCCCAGGACACCCACAAGGTCACCCTAATAGGCCTCCCGGTGTCTGCTCTTGCTCCCCCGGGTCCGCTCCTGATAGTCCCCACACCAGTGCCCATCGCACTTGGAATACAATCCTACTTCCTTACTGCGGCCTTCGACATTTCAAATAATCTCTCCGAAACCTCCAGAGCCTTATCTCACTCCCTGCTTCCTTTTCTTTATTTACTAACCTCGTTTCTTTCCCAGAACCCTCCAAGCGCCTGCTAACTTCAACGCCTTCGCATAAGCTCCCTCCTCTGCCCGGAACACTTGTTGCTGCGGGAGTCGGCTCGGTGTAACTCCCTAGGGACCTGAGCGCCTGCTAAATTAGATACCTTGTTACTGCAGCACCCTGCGCCTCGCGTTCCTAGGACTGATCACAACTGTTAAGAAAAGCCTGGCTGGCGTGAGCCTTCGTTACTGTCAGGCCTCCTCGCTAGACTGCGATGTCCCTGAGGACAAACACTGGGTTCGTTGTTATGTATCCCCGGCGCCCAACACAATGCCCGGCGCCCCAAAACTTTGGCTGTGTTGATAGACTGATAGATGGACAGGTGGATGTTTGGATAAGGAGTGACTGAGTGAATAAATACATTTTAAAATTAGACACCTCTGGCCTGCCAGTATTTCTGAGGGCAGTTACAACGAGTGTGGTTCACGAGGCAGTTATTTTCACCTTCGAAAGTCCGCACCCACCAGTCGGGTCGCCTTTCCCAGGCAAGGCCACGGGGCGGGGCTTCCGGGACGAGCGACGTCATCGACGGGAGTGTCCGACTTCCTGATTGGCGGGCAGGGAGCAGCAGCGACCCCACCCACTGCCGCTGTGGTCGCCGCGGTTGCGGCTCTAGCGGAGGAGACGCGAGGTGTTCGCGCCGACTGCTACCCGGCGGGACAGCAGAGCGCCAGCGCCAGCGCCCGCGCGTCGGTGTCGCCCGCGAGCGCGCTCAAGGAGCGAGGCGGTCCGCTGGGCTCACGCGGTTCTGCAGGAAATGGGACCATGCGAGGGGCTCGCGGTGCGGCTGGACCACTCCCGGTAGCGCGCGGGCAGAGGTGTGACCCGGCCTCCCCTCGCTCACCCGAACGGGGCTATTTCAGGGACTCTGACCTCAGCGAGGAAAGTCCCAGAAGCACAGCCGCCACACGCTCACACAGACACACACACACACACACACACAGACACACACAGACACACAGACACACACACACACACACTGATACGCTCTGCTTCTCCCCGCGCCCCGAACTCAGCTCCAAGGGGCCAGGGAGCAGCGTCTGTGGACCACCTGGTTCTCAGCCCTAACTCGGCGTGGCCTGAGCGAGCCGCACCTCGGGCTGCTGCGCTGTGCAAGCAAGCGGGGCCGGGTTGGCAGACGCGATGCGTAAAGTGCCCTGCGCCGGGCTCGCTGGCGGCAGGTGCTCTTGGATACTACCCTTACTCCCGGCCCGCACTTGCTCTGTGGCCTGGAGGGATGTCCCTGAACCCATGGGGACTCGATTCCCCAGTCCTAGGAGAACTGTGCTTCTAGCCCAGAGGTCCTGGGAGATAAGGCCCCTGGAGTCGTGGAGCCCACAGTGAGCTCTCTCCTTTCATGAACCTTTACCCTCTTTCCCCCCGCGCGCCCCAGCCCCAGCCCCAGCCCTGGGCCCTCTGGCCTTGTCCCTTGATTTCTCCGAGGTTTCTTTGACAAATAAGTTTCCTTATCCTTCCTGGTATGGCTCCGAGGAGGTTGTGCCCAGGGGAACCCAATTGCGCAGAGGCTCTTTAGAGGTCTTGGGTCTGCGGAGATCGTGTAAAGGATCCCAGGACTTTTCTCCACCTGACAAAGTTGGTCACCCGCTGGCATAAACTCTTCTGTGGCTCCGTATCACCCTCAGGCCATGCAGGTCTCTGTGCTCAGCCCTCCAGCCAGGCTTGCAGCTTTTAGCTCCCTTCGTTAGAAGTTTGCACGCGGTTCCCTCTGCTGGGACTGCTTCTTCACGTCCCTGTTCCTTCACCTTCCACCTGGCTAGTGCTCACCTTCAACTATCAGGGGAGAAGGTGACTCCTACCATGGGTCCCTGTTCAGCTCAGTGCTGTGAGTCCCTCCTGACCACCCAGAGCAGCCTCTCCCCTTCTCCCTTTTGACCAAGTTCTGCTCTTCACTCTTCGACACTGCCTGGCTCTCTCTTGCCTCTGGGCTTTTGCCCCTGCTGTTCTCTCAGACCTAAACATTCTTCCCTTCCCTACTTGTATTATTCTTTCAAATTTTAATTTAGAGAACACTTCCATGAGCTGAGCATGGTGGCGCAGGCCTGCAGACCCAGCCCTGGGAGGCTAAGGCAGGGGAAACAAACCCCAGTCTGGGCAACTTAGTATCTGAGCAAGATCCTGTCTCAAAATAAAAACAGCTGGGAATGTAGCTCAGTGCAAAGGCCTTGGGTTCAGTCCCCAGAACAGAGAGAGAGAGACTGACACACAGACAGAATCACTTCTTCTGGATGGGGAGAAGGGGTTCTGGGGTCAGTTCCTACCATAAGGAGCACATACTTCCTTGGGAGCATTTTATGTCTTTCTCCTCTATTAGAATGTCAGTTACAGGAGAGTAACTTACTGCTAGGCATGGTGGTGCACACCTGCAATCCCAGCACTCGGGAGGCTGAGGCAGGAGGATCCTTGCGAGTTCGAGACCAGCCTGGGTTACAACATGAGCTCAAGGCCAGGCTGAACTGCATAGTGAGACTCTTTCTCAAAAAGAGAAAAACAAAAACCAAGAGAGTCACTTCCTGTGACTATGTCCCCTGGGTGACAGTGATGGGTAGTGTCTGGGCCACAGTCAATTCTCAGCAGTTCACCAAGTGATGAGTGCATCTCTATGTGGTGTCTGTCCATCCTCAGCTTACAGACCCGCAGAGCCAGGGAACTCACTACATTTGAAGCAGCCTGCTCCCTTTGCTTGGTGGAAGGCCTTCCACCCACACCAGCTGGTGCCCAAGAGATTCCCTGGAGTGAGGCCCAGGGGTGGGGTGTCAAGGGCCTTGTCTGTTACTTAGTACAAAGCCGGGTCCGCTCTCCTGTCCTGAGGACACCTGTAGTCCACCCGGCCCTAGTCAGGGCCCATCAGTAGCAGCACTGGCCAGATGCCCCACCTCCTGGATCCATTCATAGCCTGGGACTTAAGACACACCACAGCCACTTCCCCTTGGTCCAGGATCAGCACCTGAAGGGACAGACCCACCAGGCTGAAGCGAAGAAGGAAGCACTTTAAGGTAGCATGGAATCTTGTACCTTCAGTCAACTCCCATGCCAGCCAGTGGAGGGGGGGAGATTGTCCCCATCTCACAGATTTGCACACTGAGATTCCTGGATGGATGCTGCTTTCTTAAGGTCACACAGTGAGACGGGCAAAGCCAGGCCTAACTTCAAAGCACAACTTTTTCCGCGGTCTCTCAGCTTACCGCCTCTTCCCTTGTTCTGCAGAAGCAGTGTGATCTTTGAGGGTTTCAAGCTCTTGTTCCGCACAGCTGGGTGTCAATCCCAGGAGGCACTGCACAGTGTGCCTTGGTGGCGGTTAAGGACTGGCTGAACACGAGGGCACCCTTTCCTTCTGCACTTGCGCTCCCTAAAACGCAGAGGGACCCAGGCCAAACTAGGCAGAGGCCAGGGAGCCGTCTCTGCACCGGGGCTGAGTCACCAGCCTGCCATCCAGCCCTGCGTGGGTTCCTTTTTTTTCTTGGAGACTCATTTATCATCTGGAGTGGGGAGGAATTATTCTGCCATAAGCCTCCTGCGTCCCAGGGTTTGGGGACAGTGCCCTTCTCTCTGCTGGCCCCTCACCCCGGAACTGTCACCGTGAGGCACGGAGGACTTTAGGGGGGCTGTAGTGGGGAGGGACTAGCATGCCAGGTCCTTGATGGGGTCACAGCTCCTAGGCTGTGCCATACTGGGGGGTCGCCAGCCCCTGGCCTCAGCCCCGACGGCCTTGCTCAGCCTGTGCAGGGAAGCTGCTCTCCGCTTTCTGCGGCTTTGGCAGAGCTGCTCTCTGGGGCACTGCCTCTCCTGTCCCCCTTTCTCCTCTGCCCTCGCTCCTTCCTCCCTGAGAAGGTGTATCCACCATCCCTGCCACCCTGTGCCCGGCCCTGGTGCCCCTGGGAAGCCCACAGCTCAGCAGGAGGAAATGAACAAAGACACCGAGGCACAGCTCACTCGGCCACCCAAAACCCCCACCCTCCCTGCCCTCCCCCTGCCCCTGCCCCGCCCGTCTTGTCTGCACTGACCCAGCAGCAGAACCAAACTGTGAACGCGGAGATCAGAACGTGTCGCTCCTCTGCCAAGCCCCTCTCATGGCTCCCGGTGTCCGGGGAAAAGCCAGGGTCCTTGCCATGACCTACAGGACCCTGCACGTGCTACCTCGTCGTCTCCTGGCTCTCCCTGGTCCTCCACTCCAGCTGCACTGCCTTGCCATTTTCAAGGTGCCCCTGCCTCGGCCCAGCTCCCACCAGGATGTCTCCCTTGGCCTCCTCCTTCGCTCAGGTGTCCGCCCTCAGGCAGGGCCTTCCCTGGCTGTTCACCGCTCACTGCTCGCTGAGTGCTTCTCCTCAACTGCCTCTGCCCGCCTCTGCTTTGTTATCGTTTTTCCCTTAGCAACTATCAACTGACACATAATTATTTATTTTCTGTTCCCCTACAGGAGTGTAAGTCCCAGGAGATCTCCTGAAGTTGCCCAAAACTCATGACAAAGAGAAAGAATAACAGGAAAATTCTAGAAAAGGGGAGAGGGAGTGAAGGGAAACGGAATGAGAAGGAAGGAAGGCAGGCAGGAGAAAGCGCCACTAACCTTACTACTACTGCTGGGTAACAGGGGTGAAGGGCTGGGGATATAGCCCAGTGGAATAAGTGCTTGCCTGGCAAGTACAAGGTCCTGAGTTCAATCCCCAGTACCGCCAAAAAGAAAAAAAAGATTTCCTGTGGATGATCCGCAGTGGGCCCTGTGGCTGCGCCGCTGTACCGTGGCAGTTTGTATACACCCATGTATGTTATAGTATAGTCTGAGGCAGCTATATCTCTTCCCAAGGCGAGAGTCCAAGGATATAGATAAACCCAGGAGTACAGTTATTATCACAGGGAAGATGACTGATGGAGTGGTAGGGCAACAGAGATGAGGGAGGAGAAAAATTGAATGATCAAATGGGCCATCATCTGTGTAACTGAGTAACAAAGGTGAAGGTAACATTATGTAGGACAGCATTCAGAGCTAATTCCCTTCTATGTTCTCTATAATTCTGTATTTCCTCAATCGTTTTTGTATTAACAGAAGTGAAGATAACTTTATATTATACAGCATCCAGTGCAAATTCCCTACTATCTTCTCTATAATTTGGTATTTCCTTCAATGTTTTTGTGTTAACTAATGTGAAGATAACTATGTAATACAACATCCAGTGCTAATTCCCTACTATATTCTGTATAACTGTATTTTCTGTATTGTTTATGGCTTTTCTGGTTCATATGTCTCCATTCTTTTGTCTTTAAAATAAAATTTTTAAAAAATAAAATAAAAAGGTAACAGGGCGAAGCCTAGGGGCTGGAGGGGCAGCTCCGTGGCAGAGCCCTTGCCCAGCATGTGTGAGCCCCGGATCAATCTCCAGTACTACAGTGCACACGCACACACATACACAATCTAAATTAAAACAATTTGGATTGGGTTCAGGAAGAAACAAACAGACTAAAAGAGGAAGTTCACACATAGACCTGAATGTGTGCAGAGATTTAATAGTTGATACAAGTGGCGTCTCAAAGTAGAGAGCCGACTCTTTAATGTACGGTGTTGGGACGATGAGGTGGCTGACGGAAAAAAATAGACTTGTGCTCAAACGGAGCACCAGGTTGAGCTCCAAAGGGATCAGAGATCTGAGTGCTGGAAAACTCAAAGCCAGGCATGGTGGCATATGCCTGTAATCCCCGCACTCAGGAGGCTGAGGCAGGAGGGTCACTGTGAGTTCGAGGCCAACCTGAACTGCGTAGCAAGACCCCCCGCAAAAAAAAAGTGCTGGAAAACTCAAAATAAAAGCACTAGAGGAAAAACACGGGTGAATTTATAATCTCATAGTGGGAAAGGTTTAACTGTGACTCAAAAATCAAAAGGCCATAAGAGAAGATTGATAAAGTCAAGTACGTAAAAATCGAAGACTCCCGCACAGGAAAATGCTCCACACTGAGTCACTGAAGAAACCATCAATCCGAGGGAACATTTGCAACTGAGGTCACAAAGGGTCATTTCTCTAATTTATAAAGAATTCCTGGAAATTGATTAAAAGGACCCACAACCTAACAGAAATATGGGCAGAAACTACGAACTGAGAATGCCCGGAGAACCAGCACAAATGGCTTCAAACATAGGAAAAGAGGCTGACATTCACGCAAAAGAAACTCAAACCACGACGACTTCAGTGGGGTCCTCTTTTCTTACCAGACTGGTTAAAAAATCTGTTCAATAGCATATCTTTTTATTAAGAGTACTGGAGATAGAGTCCAGGGCCTGCTACATGCTAGGCGACCAACCTACACTGAGCTACAACCTTATCCCTCTATATTTTTAATTTTATTTTGAATCAGGTATGGTGGTGCACACCTGTAATCCCAGCCCTCGGGAGGCTGAGGCAGGAGGATCACTGCAAGACCAGCCTGGGCTACACAATGAGGCCTTGTTTAAAAAAAAATTGAGCCTCTCTGAGTAGCCCAGGCTATCTATCTATCTATCTATCTATCTAATTTGCGATTCTTCTGTCTCAGCCTCCTGCATAACCACCACGCCCAGCTCACATATATCTTTTGTGAGAATCTGTGCAAGGAAACAGCAGTTTTCACAGTTGTTCTCAAAGACTGCTCTCACATCTACGAATATAAATTAGGAAGGCTTTCTAAAAGTGCGTTTTGGCAAAAATCTATCAAAATTACAAATGCATACAGAGGTCTTACTTCTGAGAATTTATCCTTCAGCCAGCCTTGTATGAGTATGAAATGATGTACACATAACTTTATTTTCTACAGCATTGTTTGCAGTAGAAAAAGATGAAACAGTCCATTAGTAAAGGAGTTAAAGTAGGTATAGCATATGCCAACCACACAATGGAATACTATGCAGCAAGGAAAAACAAGTGAAATCTATGTTTCCCAATAGGGAAAATTCTGTATGGAATAAGTTTAAAAAGCAAGGCACAACTGAATGTGCTGGCACATACCTGTAATCTCAACATTCTGGGAGGCTGAGGCAGGTGGATTGCAAGTTTGAGCCTAACCTGGGCAATTTAACAATTTAGCCACACATTGTCTCAAAATTAAAAAAAAAATAGAGGGGGGAGGCAGTGCAAAGGTCCTGGGTTCACACACAGAGCAAGGCACAGAGTGGGTGTGTAACCAGTGATCAAGAAGCTCAGACTCAGAAAGAGTTCATTTTTTTCAGAAGCAGTTCAAATGCAAGTGCTGCTGCTGAGCTGGGCTGGAGCATATCTCACCAAAGTTCAGATCTATCTAAAGTCTGTGAATACCACCTACTTGGAAATAGGGTCTTTTTACAAATGTTACAGAGTTAAGATGTGGCCATACCTGATTAGAGTGGCTGCTAAACCCAAAATAATGTGTGTCTTTATACCAAGTGCACACCCATAATCCCAGGACTCAGAAGGCTGAAGCAGGAGTATCGCTGTGAATTCAAGGTCAGCCTGGAATACATAAGTGAATTCAAGGACAGCCTACATTACATAGTCAGACCTTGCCTCAAAAACGAAAATGGAAACAAAAACTCCAGGAGACAATTTGGGCACTGTAATGGTTGATACATTGTGTCACCTTGGGGAGTCTAGAGGTTTGGCTGAGGGACTCCTTAGGAAGCCAGGGTGCTTACTTTGTACACATCCTGAGCCTGTGGAAAAGGAGGGCCTGGAGATTGTGTGAGAGATACACCACCCCTGGGTGGGGGCAGGCTGTTTACAATGTAAGGGAGAAAAAGAGGCTGCTTGCAGCCATTCCTCCCTTTTGCTGGTTGTTTTTGCTATGCTCTGCCGCCATGAATGTTTGTCCTCTGCCATGTGGCACTCTGCCTCTGAGCCAGCCAAGTATGGACTGAAACCTCCACAGACTGTAACCTAAATAAACCTTTCCTTCCTTAATTTTGGGCGTTGAGTATTTTGTCTCAGCAATGAGAGAAAAGTAACCAAGACAGAATTTGTACCAGTGGAGTGGGGTGGTTACTGTTACTATACCTGACCATGTGGTTCAAGAGCCTTTGGAAATGGCTTGTGGGAAGAGTTTGGAAAGGTTCGGAGATTTCACCTGAAAGAGATGCACTAGAACACCTTTGGCTGTTTTGTCTGGGAGGTTCTGGTCAGAGCTCAGAAGACCAGAAGGCTGATAGAAGTCCTACTGGTAAAGACTGGGTTTGGAAGGTTTCTATTGGGAAGAAGGACTACACTGGTTGTTGGACTCCAGATGATGTACGTTATGGTTTGGCAGAAAGTTTGTCTGCATTTGGCTCATGTCCAGAGACTTTGCCTAAGACTGAGATTAAGGGCGGCAGCAAACTGATTATTCTGGCAGAAGAAATTTCAAGGCAGTCGAATGTTGGGGCAGTGGCATGGCTATTGTTGGCAGCTTTTAGTCAGATTTGTATTGAGTCAAGAGCAAAGAACCCAGCAGGATGATTTAAAATGGTGTGAGTTTGGCCAGAAAGGAAGCTCCAGTAAAGCTCTATACTGCAAAGGTAAAGCTGCGGAGATCTCTATTGCTGAGAAGGAACAAGAGAATGGAAAAAATGGCCTGAGAGCATTACAAAAACAGCAAGTCTCCACTCTTTGCAGCTAACTGTAAAGGTGAGAGACCTGGCCTTGAGAAGGAAGCTGCAGAGCACCAGGTTCCAGAATGGCAGTGGCATAGAGAATTTGCTCCTCAGAATTGGATTCAGGGTGCCCAGTGATCCAGGCATGAGACCCCTATGGCCAAGAGAGGAAAATTTGGCTACTGCTCCAGGAGGCAGCAGACCTTGGCATCATCCATGTGGCCCTGGCTTTAAGAACAAGGAGAATGCAAGAGTTCTGAGGTTAAAGAGGCTCCCACCCAGATTTCAGAAGGCCTGGGAGGCCGGGGAGTGTGCCCCTGAGAGGGCAGTGTGTGAAGCTGTGAGTGTGAAGCAAAAGGTGCACTGGAGACCTCAGAAGTCTAAAAAAGCCAAGTCTGTGGATCATGTGAAGAAAGCTGCAAGGAGGGAGCAAAGTGGGATCAAGAGAGAAGCTATGGAAGCTGTAACCACCAGAAGTGCCATAGGGGTGGACTCATGCAAGCCCTTTGGAGCTCACAATGTGCCACAAGTTGCTTCAGATGCTGGATGTGGAATTACAGGACATAATGTTAGCCCTGCTGGATTTTGGACTTGCTTTGGTCCCAATGCTCTATATTCCCCTGTTGGTGCCTTTTGGAATGGTAATGTTTATTTTGTGCCACTGAATATTGGAAGTGTTTAACTTTTCTTTTGTACAGGGGCTTGTAACTACAGAGTTTGCCTTAGATCTGGGCGCAGACTTGAGACTCGGGACTTTTCAGCAATGCTGAAACTGTTAGGACTTTGGCAACTCCTGCAGGTGGACTAGATGCCTTTTGTACAAAGGGATGTACATGAGTCTTTAGGGGGCAAAATGTTATGGTTCTAATGTAATATAATGTCCTTGTATTGGGAAACTGGTTTAAAGAAATGTGTCTGGTTGTCAAGTTGACAGTTGTTACGGTTGATAAGTTGTGTCATCTTGGGGACTCTAGAGGTTTGGTTGAGGGACTCAGCAGAAAGCCAGGGTGCTTACTTTGTAAACATCCTGAGCCTGTGGAAGAAGAGGGCATGGAGATTGTGTGAAAGATACACCACCCCTGGGTGGGGGTAGGCTGTTTACAGTGTAAGGGAGAAAAAGAGGCTGCTTGCAGCCATTCCTCCCTTTTGCTGGTTTTTTTTTTTCCCAGTACCAGGGATCGAACTCAGGACCTTGCACTTGCCAGGCAAGCGCTTATGCCACTGAGCTATACCCCCAGCCCCTAGCTGGTTGTTTTTGCTGTGTTCTGCCGCCATGAACATTTGCCCTCTGCCCTCTGCCATGTGGCACTCTGCCTCTGAGCCAGCCAAGTATGGACTGAAACCTCCACAAACTGTAAGCTAAATAAACCTTTCCTTCCTTAATTTTGGGCGTTGAGTATTTTGCCTCAGCAATGAGAGAAAAGTAACCAAGACAGGCACACAGACAGACATGCACAGTTCAGAATGTCCTGCAGAGACTGGAGCAAAGTAGCCACCACGCAGCACCAGGAACACCTGCAGCACCTGAAAGCCGAGAGAGCATGGAAAGGTTCTCCCTGCAGCCTCCAGGAGGAATGAACTCTGCTATCACCTTGATTTTGTACTTTGACTTTCACAGTGATGAATCAATTTCTGTTGTAGTAAGCTACCTAGTGTGTGTTACAGCGGCGCTAGGAAATTAATAAGCTACTTAGAAACTTTCGGAAAAGTTATTTAGTCCTTCTGTGTCTTAGTTTCCTCATCTGTAAAATAGATACAGTAGTACTTATTTTATAGGGTGGGGTTATAGAGTTAATCTTTTAAAAATTTAAAACATTACTCGGGAGGCTGAGGCAGGAGGATTGTCGTGAGTTTGAGGCCAGCCTGAACTACACAGTGAGAACCTGTCTTTAAAAAAATCTAAAAAAAAAGATCTGAGATCAGATGTGGTGCCACATGCCTATAAACCCAGCACCCTTGCAGGCTGAGGCAGGAGCTTAGCAAGTTTCAATCCCCGCCTGGGCAACTTAGCAACTTAGTGAGACCATGTCTTAAAATAAAAAAAAAAAAAATAAGAAGGTTGGAGATGTAGCTCAGTTCAAAGGCCCTGGGTTCAATCCCTGGTACGGTCTGTCTGTCTATCTGTCTGTCTATCTATCTACCTATCCAGCTGACACATAGTAATTGCTATATAACTGTTAAATGCATTTACATACATAATTTACATCTTTGTAGGAAAACCCTCAAAAGACAAAGAAGAAACTGGTAAATGCATTGGCTAGGGTGGGAATATGGACATGGGAGCAAGAATTGGCCTTTTCTAGACTTTTTATATTTTTTCTTTCGTAAACCATATGAATATACTACCTATTTGAAAACCAAATTAAAAATTATTTTAAACACAAATCATATTATTTTCCTACTTGGAAGCTCTCCGGTGGTTTTCCATCTTATTTATTTATTTATTTTGAGACAGGGTCTCACTATGAAGTGTAGGCTGGATTTGAACTCCCTTTTGCAGCCCAGGCTGGCCTCAGACTCACTCACAGTGGTGTAAGCCTGCAATCCCTGCGCTCTGGCAGACTGAGGCAGGAGGACTGAAAGTTTGAGTCCAGTCTGGAAAATGTAACAGTTTAGCAAGACCTTGTGTCAAAAAAATAAAAAAAATTTTTTTTAAAAACCTGATTGCTGTTGGGCTTGGTGGCGCACACCTGTAATCCTAGCACTCAGGAGGCTGAGACAGGAGGATCATTGTGAGTTCAAGACCAGCCTGGGCTACAAAGTGAGCTTACAGCCAGCCTGAACTGCACAGAGAGAACTTGTCTCAAGAAGACCAAAAAGAAAAAAAGCCTGATTGCAACACTTTCTAGCCCCTTGCCTGCTTTACGTTTCTTCAAAGCTAGTATCATCCGGACAGTGTATATCATTGATTGTCCAATCCTATGGCTAAATTCCGAGACGGAGCAAGCTGGTCACCGGTCACGGTGGCGCGTGTCTACAATCCCAGTACTGTGGAAGCCTGAGGCAGAACCATAGCAAGTTCAAGATCAGCCTGGGCAGGTTAGCAATTTAGCAAGCAGCTGTGTCAAAGTATAAAAAGCTAGGAACGGAGCTCAGGGTGGTGGCCTGGTTCCTCCCCGGGACTGCGGGAAGGAAAGGGGTGGGGCTGCATCTGTGCTGCTCACAGCTATCTCATCGGCCCCAACCCAGGCCGGCGCAGTCCCTAAACACGTGGCTATGAGCGGATGAGCTGAGCCACTGTCCCCAGCGTGCTGCGCATGGTGCGTGGCCCGCAGTCGAGGTCCTATCGGTGTGGCTTGCCGGATACTGTCCCACTGTCCTCTCCCCGCTCCTCTGGGCCACTCTCCCTTTTTCCTGACTCCACTCTCTCCTTCCCAGGTGCCCGTTGATCTGAGGGTGTGACTTGCCTCCTTCATTACGCAATGGCTGCGCTGTGCAGGAGCCATGGGAACTGGGCTCACCTCACTGTGGCTCCCTCCCCTCGAGCAGCTCAGCCTATGGAGCTGTCTACAGGGGACCTTGCATCATTTCCTGAGTGGAAAGGAATTCCCCCTCTGGCTAGTTCCTCCTCTCTGTCAGTAAGTCCCTCCTGCAGTCTAACAGGAATCATTCTTGCAGCAATGAAGAATGAGTTTCCTCTTGGTTTGCTCGGGCCCCAGAGAGTAGCTGGACTATGCTTTCCCTGTAACCTTTGGCTGGTTGTCAGGGGCTGGGGAGGGGCCCCTCACTGCAGAGCCTCTGCTCTGAGCTCTCAGGCAGAGCCGCACTGGCCAGGTGTGGGCAGGAAGGGTTCCCCCTCTGTGGTTCGGGGCTCTCACGGGGCCTCTCACGGCTGCCAGCTCCCTGGGTAGTGGTCCCTCAGGTGGCTGCAGTATAGGACATGACGTGGTGGACAAGGTTGTAGGAGGTCATGAATCCAGGCAAGTGCAGAGGCTGACACTCGTAACCTCGACTGTCTGCCTCCCGCCTGCCACGGCTTGACTTCATCTACCCGTTCCTGAAGTTAGTGCGAGTCACACAGAAGCACCCACCGGGGCACCATTGGCACCCAGTGCCTACCTTCCTGGAGTCTTCCTTTCCAGCTGGAACAGAGGGATGACAGCGCCGCACTTCTGTGGCCCCTGTGAATAGTAAATGAGCCAATGTATCTGAGCCCTCAACATATACTTGGCTCATGGTAAATATTCAATACCTATGTTGGTTTTCAATTCAATCAACAAACCATGAGAGATGCTTTTATATAATAAAGTCCAAGCTACAGCATATCAGAGGACAATGTGGGCTGGGGAGCCCAGCTGGCTGCTGTCCTGCTGGGTGACCATAGAGAAGGCAAAGCCTTGGTCCTGCCAGGGCGAAGGCAGGAGTTGGAACAGGGACCGATGCTGAGATAAGGAGGGCCAAGACTCAGGACTCAGGCTGGGCGGGTTGGCCTTGCTTTCCTACTTTGCCCCGCAGAGCCCCCCCCACTCTGAAGCTCAGTCTCCCCCTCTGAAGAGTGGGGAGCACTGGGGCAGGAGGCAGGGTGCAGAAGGGCACCTGGCAAGCTTGGAGCTGCCGTGTCCCGCGTGGAACTTCCAAGACGGAAGTTCTTCCTGAGCTGTCCCAGGCCCTCCATGCTGCGTGGCTCCTCCAGGGCCGGCACCATAGGGCTCCCAGAAGCTGCGGGCCAGGTCCTTGCCGTGTCCCATGAAGCCTGCCACAGGTTCCCCGGGGCCCGGGGGTGCACGTCCCTGAATACTTTGGTGCAAAGCTCATCCTGCGGTGGAGCACCAGAACACCCTTGAGTATTGCAGCTGTGCCCGCCCCGAGCCAGAGAGGGAAAGCCCAGCCCTGTTGGTCCTGGAGTTGCTGCCTCCCTGGACCTGCTTCCCCATCTGTAAAGTAGCCACCATGAGCTCCACCCCACAGGACAGTCTCACAGTGAACCGGCCCAAATAACGGTGCCCTTGCTTCCCTGCCCTGGTGAAGTTTTGAGTGGGACTGCTCAGTCTCCCCCTTCTAGCTGGGGCATCCTGAAGGCAGAGCTTTACCTCTTTCCTTAAATTGGGAACACAGCTATCACACACACAAACCCACATGCACACCACACACACACACACACACACACACATGAACACGCGTGCGCGCGCACACACACACAGTAGCTCCAAATGTGGGTCTCACCTAACAGCTACTCTGCACTTCTCAGGCACTTCACATACATTATCTCTGTTTCTAACATGGAGTGTTAAAATACCCATTTTACAGATGAGGAGACTGAGTCTTTAAGAGTTTTTGCATCTTGTTCAAAGTCATCCTGACCCTTGATGGAACAGTGAATATTTGTCCAGAGGCTCATTTCCTGATGAAGAAGGAGCAATGTTAGTTCATTCAGATAGAGTCTGGGCCAAACCCCAGCTTTTTCATTCATTTGTTGCTGTGTGACCTTCAGCAAGTCTCGGGTACTCTCTGGCCCCAGTTTCCCCATATCAGTAAAACAGGAAGAGTGTCTCTCACAGGGAGGAATATATGTAATGTCTAGGACAGAGGCTGGCACACAGCAGGTGCTCAGGAGGAATGTTCTACCCTCCATTTCTTCTGTCCCTCTTCTGTAGGACTCCAGGCCTGCACATATGCCAAGCCAAGCTGACCTGGCCTCTAGAGGGATGAGATTGTGTTTCCTCCTCCCATACTGGTCGGGCCTAGGGGACTGCTGAGAGTCTCCCCGCCACACACACACACCAGGGTCTCTTGACTCCCAGGGAGGCCTGCTCTGCTGGAGGATGAGGCATGATGGTGTCCAGTCTGATGGAGACACAGCCCAGTCAGAGCGAGGAGACGCTAGCCCCACACTTGACGTCAACTGGCAAACCACAGCATTGTGCCACCTCGTTGCACAGCCTGTGTGGACACAGGGGTGGATCCTCTGGAGGGAGCTATGTGGGCTCTGTCCTAGTCCAGTGCTGGCACACACCTCTTCTGCTTGGCACCTGCTCTGTCATGGAGCCCTCCCAGCCCCATGGCCTCAAATCTCAGCGGCTACAGGAGGCCCCAGGGAGCAACGAATCAAGGCAAGCTCCTTACTTGTGCACTCAGGAGCTAAGCAAGTCCCCATCCAAGCAGGGCGGGCTGCCTGGGGTCTGCAAGGAGACCCAGCAATGCTCCCTACTGAACCGAAGTTCCCACCCTCAGGAGAGGGCTGCTGGGGACGGAGGGGAGTCCTATCCCGAGGTAGAGGGACGGCCAAAGGGACTTGAGCCTTACCTGCAAACTCCAGAGCTCGGGGACATTGTTGTGCACTGACTGGCTGTTCCTTGGAGCCACTGACTTGGAGGCGACAGCAGACACTGGTCCCAAAGGCCATGGTCACTGGTGTCACCTTGTAGTCCATACTGAAGGACTATTATTGCGGAACTGGAGGTGTGGCTGCCCCCAGGTAAAGGTTCGGTGCTGGGGATTGTGCTGAGAATCCCTCCCCTGCCCACCCTTTGCCCACACGTTAGGTCAGTCTGTGCCATTGCCCTGTGCTGGGATGAGACTCTGCCTTCCTCTGCTGCCACCATGGTCTCAGTTCTGCTGTCTGCAGCCCCCGGAAGAGTGATATCCGGGCACTAGCAGGCACTGAGCAGGATTTCACTTGTGGGCGGGCAACCCACTATTTATGCTTTGGAATCCTCGTAGATACTGCCTCCTCTGGGAAGGCGTTCCCCCCAGTGCAGTAAAATTTATTCTTTCCTTCTTTCATGTTTTCAGCCGGAATTCATCAAGCATCCTGGCAGATGTCAGACTCTCATAAGATGCTGGTGAGATGATGATAAGTTTTTGTTTTTGTTTTGTTCTGTTTGTAGCACTGGCGATTGAACCCATGGGCTTTCACACTGGGCTACATCCTCCTTTCTCTCTCACTTTTTCTTTTTCTTTCTTTCTTTCTTTGTTTTTTTCTTTTTAATTTTGAGACAGGGTCTTGCTAAGTCACTAAATTGCATAGGCTAGGCTTGAACTTGTGATCCTCCTGCCTCAGCTTCCCAGACTGCTGAGATTTCAGGCATGAGATCCATGCCCGGCATGACTACGTAAGTTTAAGTTACTGTCTTAGTAGAACTTAAAGTCTAGAAAACCACATCAACAGAGGCTGGAATGTAGCTCAGTGGTGGTGTGTGCACCCTGGATGCAACCCAAAATATTAAAACAAAAAGATAAAAACACATCAACTAATACACACAGTGACAGCTGGGTATTTTTCTCAAAAGAAATCTAACAAAGTACACACATTACATTTGGTGGTGATGTCTCTTTGAAGTCTTTTCTTGGACAGGGTCTCACTATGTGGTTCAGGCTGACCTTGAACTCACTATTTAGCTCAAAGCTGGCCTTCAACTCATGGCAGTCCTCCTGCCTCAGCCTCCTGATTGTAGAGATTACAAGCTTGTGCCACCACACCTAGCCCTGAAGTTTCTTATAGAAAATAGCCACCTTACACCTGGCTTTTATTTTATTTTTTTATGACAACTCTTTCAACTGACCAGACCAAGCCAGGTGTGGTAGCACATGCTTGTAATCTTGACACTTAAGAGGGCGAGGCAAGAGGACTCTTATGAGTGTGAGGCCTGCCTGAGCTACATGATGAATTCAAGGGCAGCCTGAACTACATAGCAAAACCCTGTCTCAAAAAAAAAAGAAAAATCAAGTGAGCAGGCCAGTTGTCTTAGAGAAATAGTCTACGCTGTGGGTGGGTCTGATGGGTCCCTCACAGTGTGGTTTACGTTTTCCCTAAAATCTGGTGCTTTGTAACTAGGAGTTAGGTCTACAGCGCGGCTTGGCAAACTTTGTAAAGGAGGAGAGAGGAAATATTTTTGGCTTTGCAGGCCGTACGGTCTTGGTTGTAGCTACTCAACTGTGTCATGGCAACACGCAATCAGCGGGCGCTGTACAAAGCCGGGCTGTGTTCCAATGCAACTTTGTTTATGGACACTGAAATTTGGATTTAACATAATTTTCTTATATCATGAAATATTATTCTTCTTTTGATTTAAAAAAAAAAAACTGTTTTAAAATGTGAAAACCAGGGCTGGGCTGCAGCCTGCAGTGGGGTGTGTGCTTTGTGTGTATAAGGACCTCTATCATACATCCCCAGCACCAAAACAAAACAAAAGGCCCCCAGAAAAGTCAACTGCTTTTAGTCCATAGAAGGACATCACTGGCTCAGGGGTTGCTGAGCCCTTGACTGGGTGTAGGTCACCCACGTGTGAAGAGGAAGACTTCTCCCTGGTGATGGTGTCTGCTTGGCAGCCACCGCATGAGGAGGCACAGACCACGGGGCTGGGAGAGTCAGGGCTGTGGACATCCACGGGCTCTGCCCGCTGAGAAGCAGAGAGCCGCTGTGTGACCCCGAGTCATCCGCAGGGGCCCGTGCTGCGTGAACGGGCTGTTTTTTCCAATCTTTCATTTAGTGGTTTTAGCACCGGCTGTGAACTAAATGTTGTTTTCTGTGGTTTTTTAAATGAAATTTTATTGGTACATTTTAGGTATACATAATGACCACATTCATCATAGAGAATTTATACCTGTACGGGGTATAACTTGATTATTTTTTCCCATCCCCCTACCCTTCCAAGCCCTCCTCCCTCCCCATTTACAAAAACTTTGTTTCCACTTTTTCCTTCTTTTCTCTCTCTCTCTCTTTTTTTTTGATCTTTTGAGACAGGGTCTCCCTGTGCAGTTCAGGCTGGCCTTGAGCTCACCTTGTAGCCCAGGCTGGTCTCAAACTCTAAATGATCCTCCTGCCTCAGCCTCAGGAGTTCTGGGGTTACAGCCTGTGCCACCACACCCAGCTCCTTTCTCATCCTTTAAATTTCCTCCTTCTTTCCCTTCCCCCTCTCCCTGCCTTGTTCCCCTTCCCATTTGAACATTTTCTTCTTAGCTCACATTTTTCTCTTAGTTCACAATATCTATTACATATTTTGATCCCTATTTACACTTTCAGTTTCTCACATCAGAGAAACAATGTGTTTACACGTGTGTCCGATTAATTTGTGAACTAAATGTTTTATTGCCCATTCATATCTTTAAGCCCTAACTCCCAGTGTGACTACATTAGGAGACAGGCCCTTTCCAGAAATAACTAAGGTTAAATAAAGGCGTAAGAATCAAGCCTTGAGCTGGGCGTAGGTCACCCACATGAGAAGGGGAAGACTTCTTCCAGGTGATGGTGTCTGCTTGGCAACCACCGCACAAGGAGGCACAGACCACAGGGCTGGGAGATTTTTGTTCCTTCTCAGCAACAGGGATCTGGAAGCTGGAAGAGACACAGCGGTGCACGCCTGTAATCCCAGCACTAGGGAGGGAGGCTGAGGCAGGAGGATCGTCATGAGTTCGAAGTCAGCCTGGTTTACACAGAGACTTTAAAGCCAGTGTGGACTGTATAGTGAGACCCTGTCTCAATCCTTCCTCCCGCAAAAATACCAGAGAGCTTGCTCACTCTCCACCACATGGGGACAAAGGGGAAAGATGGCCATTGGGAAGCCAGAAAGAGAATCCTCACCAGAAAGCCACCCTGCTGGGCCTTTTTTTTTTTTTTTTTCCTGCTGGGCCTTGATCTGGGACTTTCAAATCTATCCCTGTAAGAAAAGACATTTGTGTTATCTCTGGTACTGTCATAGCCGCCTGTTACAGTTTATACATTGTTTCAACTTGGGGAGTCTAGAGGTTTGGCTGAGTGACTCAGCAGGAAGCCAAGGTGCTTACTTTGTTCACATCTTGAGCCTGTGGAAGAGGAGGGCGTGGAGACTGTGTGAGAGCTACACGCCCCCTGGGTGGGGGTAGGCTGTTTACAAGGTAAGGGAGAGAAGGAGGCTGCTCGCTGCCCTTCCTCCCTTTTGCTCTTGTGGTTTTGGCTGTGCTCTGCTGTCATAAATGTTTGCCCTCTGCCATGCGCCACTCTGCCTCTGCGCCAGCCAAACTGACTGAAACCTCCACAGACTGTAAGCTAAATAAACCTTTCCTTCCTTCATTTTGGGCTTTGGGTATTTTGTCTTGGCAATGAGAGAAAAGTAACCAAGACAGAATTTGGTACCAAGGGAGTGGGGTCGTTGCTCTGACTATACCTGACCATGTGGTTCAAGAGCCTTTGGAAATTGCTTGTGGGAAGAGTTTGGAAAGGTTTGGAGATGTCTGATCTGGGCTCGGAAGACCAGAAGGCTGATAGAAATCTTGCAGGTAAAGACCAGGTTCAGGAGGTTTCTGTTGGGAAGAAGGACTTCATTGGTTGTTGGACTTCAGATGATGTATGTTATGGCTTGGCAGGAAGTTTGTCTACATTTTGCTCATGTCCAGAGACTTTGCCTAAGACTGAGATTAAGGGTGGCAGTGAACTGATTAATCTGGCAAGAGAAATTTCAAGGCAGTCGAATGTTGGGGCAGTGGCATGGCTATTGTTGGGGGCTTTTAGTCAGATTTATATTGACAATCAAGAGCAAAGAACCCAGCAGGATGATTTAAAATGTTGTGAGTTTGGCCAGAAAGGAGGCTCCAGTAAAGCTCTGGACTGTAAAGATAGAGCTGAGGAGATACCTGTTGCTGAGAAGGAACAAGAGAATGGAAAAGATGGCCTGAGGGCATCACAAGAAGCAAGTCTCCAACCTTTGCAGTCTCAAAACTGCCCGGGTGAAAGACCTTGCCTTGAGAAGGAAGCTGCAGAGTGCCCTGTTTCAGAATGGCGGCAGCAGCCACACCAGTTTCCAGAATGGCGGTGACATAGAGAATTTGCTCCTCAGAATTGGATTCAGAGTGCCCAGCAATCCAGGCACTCAACCCGTATGGCCAAGAGAGAGGAAAGTTTGGCTACTGCTCCAGGAGGCAGCAGACCTAGGCATCATTCACGTGGCCCTGGCTTTAGGTGCATGGAGAATGCAAGAGTTCTGAGGTTAAAGAGGCTCCCACTCGGATTTCAGAAGGCCTGGGAGGCCAGGCAGTGTGCCCCTGAGAGGGCAGTGTGTGAAGCTGTGAGTGTGAAGCAAAAGGTGCCCTGGGGACCTCAGAAGTTTAGAAAAGACAGGACTGTGGATCATCTAAATAAAGCTGCAAAGAGGGAGCAAAGCGAGCCTAAGAGAGAAGCCGTGGGAGCTGTAACCACCAGAAGTGCCATGGGGTGGACTCATGCAAGCCCTTTGGAGCTCACAATGTGCCACAAGTTGCTTCAGATGCTGGATGTGGAATTACAGGACATAATGTTAGCCCTGCTGGATTTTGGACTTGCTTTGGTCCCGGTGCTCTATATACCCCTGTTGGTGCCATTTGGAATGGTAATGTTTATTTTGTGCCATTGAATGTTGTAAGTGTTTAACTTTTCATTTTTAGGGGGGCTTATAACTAAAGAATTTGCCTTACATCTTGGAAGAGACTTGGGACTCAGACTTTTCAGCAATGCTGAATCTGTGGAGTTTGGCAACTCTTGCAGATGGACTAAATGCCTTTTGCATAAAGGAATGTGCATGAATCTTTAGGGGGCAAAATGTTGTGGTTCTAATGCAATATGTCCTTGTATCTGGAAACTGGTTTAAAGAAATGTGTCTGGTTGCCAAGTTGACAAGGGGTGGATTGTTAATGGTTTATACACTGTATCACCTTGGGGAGTCTAGAGGTTTGGCTGAGTGACTCAGCAGGAAGCCAAGGTGCTTACTTTGTACACATCTTTAGCCTGTGGAAGAGGAGGGTATGGAGACTGTGTGAGAGCTACACGCCCCCTGGATGGGGGTAGGCTGTTTACAAGGTAAGGGAGAAAAGGAGGCTGCTTGCTGCCATTCCTCCCTTTTGGTCTTGTGGTTTTCGCTGTGTTCTGCAGTCATGAATGTTTTGCCCTCTGCCGTGTGAGATTCTGCCTCTGACCCAGCCAAACTGAAACCTCCACAAATTGTAAGCTAAATAAACCTTTCCTTCATTTTGGGCGTTGGGTATTTTGTCTCAGCAATGAGAGAAAAGTAACCAAGACACCGCTAAGATGACCAAGATAGTCTTATCGCATCGTCACTGGAAACTTGAAATCAATGATTTTTGGGGGCGTGGTGGCGGTAGAGGTGCTAGAAATCAAACCCAAGGACTCAGCCCGACTAGGTGAGCACTCTACCGTGGTCCCGCACTCCCAGCCCTAAATCACTGGGGTCTGGGGTTACGAGGTGGAGTTTTTCTAGTTCTCACATTCCTTTTATGTTATCAGATCTCTTTCTTTTTCTCTCTTTCTTTCTTCTTTTTTCCTTCCTTCCTTCCTTCCTTCCTTCCTTCCTTCCTTCCTTCCTTCTTTCTTTCTTTCTTTCTTTCTTTCGTCCCTCCTTCCTTCCTTCCTTCCTTTCAACACATGTATTTTTTTCACAGTTATGGAGATGGTGAATCCCAGGTCAAGGCCTGACAGGTGATCTCACTCTCTGCCCTCTCCTCTCAGCTTGGAGGCTGCCCTGTCCTGCGTGTGCACCACCCAGCCCACTGTCCTCTCCGAGTTAGAGCCTTCCTTCATCACCTAGGAACGGGCTACAGTGTGGCGTGAAAAAGCAGGATAGAGACTTAATTCCCTAGGAGAAGGTTTTTGATTTTTTTCTTTGGAAATGGGATTCTAGAATGTGTTTTCATGATAAGAGGATCAGACTGTGAGTGGGAGAGCTGAATGGCGCAGGGAAGGGACTGGTGTGTGAAGTCCTAGACGGTGAGAGACCCAGCGGGGAAGGAGGAGAAGGGGTAGGGGGCTGGAGGGCAGAAGTAAGGCTGTGCACTGGCCACCTGGGGCAGGACACAGCGTCAGTTTACAGAGAGACCCGACAGAGGCCGGCTGGGCCTGGTTACTGTTCTGCATAGGCTGAGAGTTGCGGCCCTGGGTGCACTGCAGGCAGCTTTCTGGTCCTCCCTCGAAGGCAGAGAAGGCGAGTGCTTGGATTCCTGCAGGTGAGCTTTCCCAGCAAGCACACTGGAGGCACAGCGGAGCAGGGCAGTGTAGGGTCTTTGCACAAAGGGACTGTGGGGACTGACAAGAGGCTCTAGGCCGGTTGAAAGCAGAACGAGAGGGATGACTAGATGGGAACTGGGCTTGCTTTTGGGTTTGTTGGTTTGTTTTGCAACAGGGTTTCACTAAGTAGTTGAGGCTGGCCTTGAACTCACTGTGTAATTCAGGCTGGCCTTGAACTTGCAGCAATCCTCCTGCCTCATGCTGGGATTACAGGCGCGCACCCTCACGCCTGGCTTCGCTTTTGCTTTTGGCAGTGGTTTTCAGCATTGTTTGAAAGGAGCATGTGAGCACGGGTTCTGTAAGGAAAAAAGACGGGTCAGAGAGTGGCCCTTTCAACAGGCCCCTCCTGTTGCCTCCCTGCCCTGTGCTTGGTCCTGTGCCACATAAGGCCAAGGGCTGGATGTGCTTCCCAGCTGAGCAGCAGCTGTCACTGAGTAGTGACTCCAACCAAGGCTTGAGGTTTGATCAGATGCATGAGTGAATTAATGAATGAGAGCCAACACTTAGCTAAGTGTAGTGGCGCACACCTGTGATCCCAGCTACTCAGGAGGATCACAAATGTAAGGTCATCCTGGACAAGCGCACAAGATACTGTCTTTAATTTTAAAGGGACTGAAGATGTGTCCCAGTACTAGTGTTTGCCTAGCATGTGTGAAGGCCTGGCTTTGTCCATACCTCAGTATAGTATGATAAAAAAAAAAAAAAAACTGAACACTTATATATGACATTTACTAAGGCAAGCACTATGTAAGAGCTCACTGATTTCTCCTAAGACTTCTGTGAGATGAAGTCTACTGTCATTCCCATTTCACAGATGAGGACATCGAGGCACAGAGAGGTTAAGAAAGGTCGTGGAGCTGAGAAGATGCAGATTTGTTCTACAAACCAGGCAGTCTGGGTTCCAGATCTGTGTTCCTAATTGCAGTGATTCTGATGGGTGAATAACAACTTAGAATCCACCTGTCCCTGTCCTCAGTGTGACTCCTGCGATCAGAGGCCTGGTCTCATGAAGGCAGAGAACAGTAAATACATAATTACAGATTGTGGTGGCTGTGAAGGAAAAAAATTGAGTGCTGAGGGCACAGATGGGGGCCACCTTCAATGAGGTGCTCCAGGAGGCTTCTCTAGAGAGGGGGCACTTCAAGTGAAGGAGGGAAATGAACAGGGCCGTGACCGCAAGGAGGAGAGGGGACAGCACACAGCAGGCCTGGAGGCAAAACTTCTGTGTATTCTAGGAACTGACAAAGGGTTTGCATGTAGCTAAAGAGGCAAATGGTCCAAGGTGGACTAGGGGTGGCAGAGGCCAGACACACAGGCCCTGGGACACCATGACAAGGCCTTTGAATTTTATTGTTCTTTATAAATATTATGCTGTATTAATTTTTCAAGTGAAATGAAAAGGAAGCCCTTGGGAGGATATAAGCATGACCTAGCCTGTGTTTTAAGAAGTAAACACACACATCTATAATCCAAGCACTCTAGGAAGCTGGAGCAGGAAGACAGCAAGTTTAAGTCCAGCCTGGGCAATTAGCAACTTAGTGAGATCCTGTCTCAAAGTGAAAAGGACAAGGGATGTAGCTCAGGGCCAAGGCCCTGGGTTCAATCCCTAGTACTGCAGGGGGAAGAAAAAATAATTCTGGCGTTACATTGATTAGTTGGTCACTGATTCTTAAGTTTCTCCACATATTCTTACATTCAATAATTTATTTTTTCACTGAGCTTTTTATTTGTGCATATGATGTCTTCGTTACTTTCCTTGTCACAGGGACAAAATACCTGATATTCACAAATGATAAGAGGTTTATTTTGACTGGGTGGGGGGAGGCGGGTGTACCCTTCCAGGTCTCACTCAGGTGATCTGCCTCCTCCCACCATGCCCACCTACTAACGCTCGGCCTGCCTACAGCCTAGGACCACCTCCGCAATCCAATGCCTTCCCCAAGCCCGGAGCACGCACTGAGGACACATTCCAGTTAATTCCCCTGTCCTTGCCTCCTGGTCCATACTTTATTTTTTAGACACTGTCTCTCTAAATTGCTAAATCACCTAGATTGGGTTTGCGCTTATGCTCACTCCTTTTCAGTCTCCCAGAGTGCTGGGACAAGAAGCGTGTGCCACACACTGGCTGGTCCCCTCATTCCCATGCCAGAGGGCCTGCTATTCTGTGCCAGGCCCTGCATGGGCACTGGAGGTATGGACAAAAGCCAGAAGCAGACCTTGCTCTTGAGGAAACCACTCCTCATGCCCACCCCCTGGAGTCAGTGGGAGCCCAGGCTGGTGGAGGTAGGTGGCCATGGAGGAAGGCCTCCTCCTGGGAAGGGGCCTGTGAATCCAACCTTGAAGGGTGACTGAGCAAGCCTGATAGACTGGAGGAGCCCCCAAGGCCAGGGACAAGTCTCTTTCATCTCTGCATGCCCCAGGCTGGCACCTGAGTGGCAGTGATAAAAGTTTGTCTATTAACTGAACCTGTGGACCAAAGGCCAGTCAGGGGCTTCTCAGTAACATGGAGGTCACGATGAGGCCTCCTTGCAAACTCCCTGCGCCTCTGCCGGCTCTTCTGTCTCCCTCCTCACCCCTCCTGTCTCCCCAAGAAAAGCCTTTTCATCAGCATCCCTCCAGGCTGTCACCACACCGTGCCTCTGGGACGTGCCTGAGACCTTGGTACACACACACACACACACACACACACACACACACACACACACGAATGTGCCCCAGCTGTTGATTCCAAAACCAAGGCCATCCTGTGGCCCTAACTCAGCTCTGTCCCACTTCCAACACACACTCTCCTTCACCACACAACCTTCCCACACACTCCTCTTCCTCCCTAGTAGAGAGAGTTTCCTGGTCCTTGGTTTAAGGCTAAAGAAGTAGAGGGGAGGGGAAAATGGGAGCCCAGGTTGGGTGAGGGTCAGGGATTCCTACCGGGAAAGGCTAAACTGCCATGCTGTTTTTCTAAAAGTTGGGTGTGTAGCTGTGGCCTGAGGTCAGATTGCTCCGAAAAGCAGTTTCCTCTGGTCAGGGTCTTCCCCTGTCCCCACCTCAAATATCTGTCCCATCAGTGCCAGCCACTGAGGAAAAGCAGGCAAGGCATGGTGACAGGATCCATGGTGGCTCTTCTGACAGCTGGCTGTGAGAGCTTGGGTAAGGCCAGTCCTGATCCGGTCCTCGGTTTTCCCGCCTGGCAGAGAAGCAGGGAGGGGGACTGCACAGTGGTAGAGAGAGACAGTCCCCCGTCCCTGCCACTGCTCCAAATGAGCAGGTGCTTTAGGGGTGAGCAGCCTGCCCCTTCGAGGGTCTCAGGGTAGGAACTGGGGCGCGGGGAGAGGGTTGGGGAGAGCCGAACCCCGGTAACTCGGGGAGGGCGGGAAGTGGGGGCGGGCGGGCCTGGGATCTAGGGGCCCCTCCCCGCTGCGGGCAGCTGGCTTGGGGCTGGGGCGTGACTGCGAATTCTCCCCGCCGCCGCTGCTGCGGCCGCCACCGCAAGAGAAGTCCGAGCCGCTTCCTCTTCGCTGCCCAGAGGGGGCGGCGGGCAGAGGCGGCAGCACCCCGGTTCCCCCCACGTCGTCGGCACTTGTGGCTGCTGGGAGCCGGGGCTCACTCGCCCCAGCTCGGTCAGGCTCGCGCTCCCCTCGGACCAGGTAGGCGGCCGGGGCAGGTGGCGCTGGGAGGGCAGAGAGTGCTCCGCCCCCCGTCGCCCGCCCCGGCCCTGCAGGCGAGAGGAGGGAGTCTGAACTTGGGGAGACCAAGGAAGATTACGGCCAGGAGACCCCATCCCGAAAGGCCTAGAGAACAAAACTGAGGGGACCTGGAAAGTGAGCCCGATAGAAGTTGGGGAGAAGGCTGAAAGTACAAGGGGAAAGCAGGCTAAGGGACCCCGAAACGGTCCGATGGGCAGACCCAGACCCCTGGAATGAGGCTGGGGCGACTGGGAAGGGGGCTGAGGACTGTTGGGCTCTCCAAAAGGGTCGGGGGGCGGCGGGACTGGAGGAGGCTTGAGCGTGAGAAATGGGGAGAAGATGAGGGGCCTGGCAGAGGGGGACTAGGCAGGGGTTCTGGGGAGATCTGGTGAGGGGGTTTGTGGGAAGGGGGTCTTGGAGAGTGGGACACAGTTCCAGGGCTCTGCAAAAATCTCCCTATCCCAAGTAGGCAGAAGTCGGGGTGAAGCCTGGCGCCAGCAGGGTAGAGGCAGTGGCCGCAGCCCCCACACCTCCCAGCCCTTGCAGTGGCAGGCGAGCTGTGGACTGCAGGGAACTCCTTCCAGGCGCTGGAGGCGTAGGTCCTGCTTCCTGGGGAAGTCCCCGCCCTCAGCAGGGATGGCCCTCCCTGGGTCCCCCTCCCTGCGCGCCCGTGGTGGCAAGGTCTCCATCCGCGCTCCCCTTGGGATCCGGGAATTGCTGCCCCCTCAGACGGAAATCCTGCCTTTGACCACGAATGCCTGGAGTGAACTTCTCCATGGCAACGAAAGGGCGGAGAGGCCAGTCGTGCTGGTCCACTGAGCACTCAGAGCTGGCCACCCCCCACTTTGGTCCCCACCTTCGCCCCCGTTTGGGTGGGGGCAATGCCCAACCGAGCAGCCAGCCAGGGAGGCAGTGATACTCAGTATTCTGGCATCTTGGGGTGGAAGATCTGCAGTCTCAGAGATCCGGACCCTTAACTGCTGTGTAACTGCAGGAAAGTTACCAGGTTCTCTGGGTCTGTAGAAATTACCCTTCCTCCATGTGAACCACTGTAGAAAGCAGTTCTGTAGAAGGGGTTAAGAGTCATCACTGACCCATTAAACTGGTCCTTCACCTTCTCAAAACATGGGCGGGACCAGGAAGACTGGATCTCGCTGATAGGACCTCCAAGGACTAGGGCGAAGTTGGCATCTAAGGAGGAAATGCCTGTTGAGGCTCCATCCTGGGGAGATAAACAGGACTGAGATGTGTCCTCCACCGCCAGGGTCCCCGCTCAGTTGGTCACCCCTCAGGCATGTAGTCTCTCAGGGACCTGGGGGCCTTTAGCATCTCTCCATCTGTGTTGGAAATGGGAGCGCATTCTCGTATCATAGATGGGAAGGTGGAGCTTTGGGGGTCAGTGGCTGGGGTCCCAGTCAGGGGCATCTCATCCTGATGTGGCAAACGAGATAGCCAGAGCGGAGGCCTGAGAAGCCGGCTCAGGTGGCCCTCAGTGGGGGTTGGGGGAGGAGGGGTGGGCTTCCTGGGCCTCACAGACAGCATCTGCTCTCCAGAGGGCAGAGGGCATGAAACTGTGAACCGGGGTGTGAGAACAGGTGTGAGAGCGTTTGTGGGCCTGGCTCAGGCTTAAGCCTGTGAGCTTCTGTGAGGGTACCCCAGTGTTTTTTGCAGTTCCTTGGGGCTGGTGTGGCAGAGGGAATGGCTGGATCTTGGCAGGCTGGGTAGAGGACCCCAGAGCTGGGGAAGGAAGGAGGAGCCAAAGCCCTTTCCACACAAAGTGGACTGGGGGGCTCTCGAGGCAAGAGAAGGCAAGAAACCCCCACCATCCCTGAGCTCTCACAGGACCCTGTGGCAGGCGCGTCCCATCTGCTACACTGTGGTGTCTATTCCCTCAGCATCTCCCGGATCACTCACATTCTCACCCCACGCCCCAGGCCAGGTGGACATAAAAACCCCTGATTTAGAGGCTAGCGGGGTGTCTTTCAGTAATGGGTAGAAAACCACTTTTTTACTCAGATGCTCTGAGCTGATACCCTCAGGACTATGTGGAGGGTAGCACTAGTGGCTCACAGAGGCGACTGGCCCCTGCTCACACACACTCTCTCTTGGCCTCCCAGGGCCAGCAGCGTCTGACAGGCTTGTCGTAGCCCCGGGTGTCCAGGATGGGTGGATCTTGAGGCTTCAAGAACCAACAGTGTGAGATGGAAGAGATGGTTACTGAGAGGTGCAGTCTCAAGGAGCTAGATGGGGTGCAGGGACAGGACCGTGGATGAGGATGCCATACCCCAAAATCAGGGCCCAGGCCAGCCCCTGCCCTGGGGAGAAGCAGGAGCTCTTGCAGAATGGTGGTTTCCTGCTGCTGCCTGAAGTCCCAGTTCCCTTTTGGTGAAATCCTCAGGCCTCCCTGGCAGACCTAACCCTCTACCCAGCCTGGGAACTTCTCTTTCTTTTCAGCTCTGGCCAACCCTGTACCCCTCACCTCCCCCCTGCCTTTTTAGGGCCTTCCTCAAAGGGAAAGGAGGGAAGTGAGGGTTTACTGAGCACCTACTGTACACTGATATTTTTTGCCTTTGGTGCTCAGAAACAACTCCATGTGGTGGAGATTTGTATTGCTTTGTATTTTGTTTTGTTTTTTCCTTCAGTACTGGGGATTGAACCAGAGGCTTAAATTTGAGCAACAGCTCCAGCCCTTTAAATTTTTTTTTTTAATTTTGAAATAGGGTCTCACTAAGCACTAAGCTTCCCAGGCTGGGCTTTAACTTGCTGTCTTCCTGCCTCAGCCTCCCAAAGAGTTGGGGTTACAGGCATGCCCCATCACACCTGACTCATGTTCCTATTTATAGGCAAAGAAATTGCTGCTCAGAGAGGTGAATTGTCTTGCCCAGACTCTTACACTAATTGTCAGTGAGGGTGGAATTTGAGCCTAAATCTTTCTCCAGATCCTGAGATGTTTGACAGGGCTTGGGAAGGTCAAGATGTAGTGTGTCTACATCAAAACCTGACATGGCTTTGGGAAGTGTGACACTCAGGGGAAGATGGGAGGGCTGGGCACCATGATGTACACTTTGTAATTCCAGCTACTCAAGAGGCAGGAAGATCACAAGTTCAGTGGTAGAGTGTTCATGGGATCAATCCCTAGTCCCTCGCCCAAAGAAAGAAAGAAGAAAAGAAATGAAAGGAAAAGAGAAAAAAAAGAAAGAAAAACTGGGTGGGGGGGCTGGGGATATAGCTCAGTGGAATAAGCGTCTGCCTAGCAAGCGCAGGGTCCTGAGTTCGATCCCCAGTACTGCCAAAAAAAAAAAAAAAGTGATAAATTTGGGCTGGAGGTACAGCTCAGTGGGCTAAGTGCTTGCCGCTGAGCACTAGGGCCCTGAGTTCGATCCCCGGTCCAGGAAAGAAAAAAAAGAAAAAAAAAAGAAAAAAGAAAAACTGGGTGGGCCTGGGGCTCCTGTGTCCAGGAGTAGGGTGAGAGGCAGGGCCACTGCCAGGTGGCCAGCTGCTGGATAAGGGCAGCGGTGCGTTCAGTTGGCCAGGGGCTCGCTTGGAAGACTGACATTCACCAGTTAGGGACAGCGTGATCCTCCTCAGACTCTGGAGAACACAAACAATGCCAGGAACAGAACTCTGGACCCAAATTAATAGTCCCAGCATCAAACCCCCGCCTGGCTGTGTGGTCTTGGTTGAGTCATCCCTCCCTACTTACCTACGAGCAAGAGGCAGATGGACTGATAAGAGTCCCTGGGGGCCATGCTACTCTACTGCTTGTGGGTCTCGGCCTCACTCGGTCACTGCACGCCAAGCAAGCGCCTCATCTCATCAAGCCCTCCCAGCTACTCTGCACAGAAGGTGCAGACAAGACATTCAGCCAAGGCTACGGCACTCCTAAAGAACCAAGCTGGGAGGCCAGGTGTGGTGGCACATGCCTGTAATCCCAGCACTCAGGAGGCTGAGGCAAGAGGATCACTGTGAGTTTGAGGCCAGCCTGGGCTACAAATTGAGTTCAAGGCCAGCCTGAACTGCATAGTAAAACCCTGTGACAAAACAAAAAGACCTAAAAAAACAAGAACCAAGCTGTGGAGGGCTGCAGTGGGGAGGGGGATGCTGGAGAAGAGGAGCACCGTGGTCCAGAGTTGGAGCTCGGCTCTGACACCCATCACCTAATTTTGACCCTAAGGGGACTCTGGGAGCCTATTTCTATCAGCCAGATGTTCAAGAGACATATTCAGAGCTGGGAGTGTAGCTGAGTGGTAGAGTGTGTGCTTAGCATGCACATGACACTGGTTCAGTCCCCAGAATCAAAGCAGAGAGGGAGAAAAAGAGACAATTCACAGACTGGCTCGAGCCTCTGCAGTGCCCAGAGTGCTCCTGGTCACTCTGAGTTGTCCCCTTCCTGGTGTTAGCAGCCAGCCGAGTTCAGAGCTTCCAAAGAAACACTGCTTTCTCTCTGGGCCATAACTAGGATTGAGAACATGCAGCACCACAGGGCCTGGAATGCAGTGGGCACTAAAAAAGGCAGACGTGTTACTGCTTCTATCAGGACTGCAAAATAGATCAGCGCTTAAGGTGGGTTTTGGGGTCAAATTGATTGGGGTTGTCTTTTAGCTTTGCTTACTCAAAACATAATCTCGGGCAAGTGGCTTAACATCTCTGTGCCTCAGGTATTCTCATCTGTAAAAGAAGGGTTAAAATTAAAACCTACTTTGGGCTAGTGATGTAGCTTAGTGGCAGAACACTTGGCTAGCATGTGCAAGGCCGTGGATTCCATCTGAGCACTGCAAAGGAAAAAAAAAAACCTACCTCATAAGGTCACCAAATGAGATCATGCATAGGAATGGTTTGGCACAGTGCCAGCCACTGCATAAATGTTTAATAAATTAGCACATTTTTACTAATAGCTATTGCCACCCAGACTTCTAGAAGTCCAATTACTCCCCTTAGAATTGCTGGCACATGGTTGAGATCAGAGGGAGGGAACGGCGAAGAGTCCTGGGGGCTGATTTCATGCAGATGCCAAAGCAGAGAGGACCTGGCCTGCCTGTGGCCACTGCCCACCCTTTTGTTTGCTCTTGGTCTGCTTAACCCTCTCCCTCTCCCTCTTTCTCTGCATCTCGGCCTTTCTCTTTTTCTGCCACTATCTTTCTGTGGCTCTTCCTCTTTCCCTCGGGCTTCTGTCCCCACTTGTCTCTTTCTGGAAATGATGGGCTGGAGCCAGCTGGCACTGGCTAGGGGGAGCTGACTCTGTGCATCCCTTCCTGGTCTGGCCTTCAGGAAGTCACTTTGGTAGCTTTAAATCAGCCATGGTGGGGCTATTTACACTACAGAAGTCAACAAATGTTACAGATCAGGGCTTGGCCTTGGCATTTTTATTTTCCTGAAAGTCACTTTACCAGCACACCACCCTGTTCTCTTTGTCTCTGTCTCTTCCTTCTGTCTCTCTGCCCTTAGGTCTCTCTGCATTGCTCAGCCTGTCTGTCTCTCAGTCTCCGCCTCTGTGTGTGTCTCCCTCTCTCTTTGGCTGCCTCCTTCTAGCCCTTTGTCTCTAAAGAAGAAACCTCAAGCATGGTCACATGCAGTGTGGCGCCTCAGTGCCTTGGGCCATGCAGATGACAGACGCAGTGTTCCAATCCCCTGAGTCCGTCAGCACACTGGTCCCAGAGGCCAGGCCCAGCTGGGGCCTTGGTGCCCTCAAGCCTGGGGGTAATAAAGCCCTGACAGCTGCCCACCTTTGCCTGCTGGCCACACTCTCAGCCCTGTTAAAGGAGCCCCGCACCATGGCAGGCATGCAGAATCTGGGGCTCCCCTTGGGCTGACACAGATCTGTTGTGGCAAGATGCACTTGGGTGTTATTGGAGGTGGCAACGTTGTACCTATGCGCGGATCCCAGAGTTGTATAAATTTGTGCTTCTCAGAGGAGCTCTGTGCTGGGCTGTGTCCCAAGGGGAGGGCTATGTATATCCGTGTGTCCCTATGGGGGCTCTGCATCTGCTTGTGCTTTGGGGACTGACTGCACCCGTCTTTGTCTGACAGGCAGTGGAGAGAAGTGCCCAGAACGCTCCTGGTTGAGCACTCAGGACTAAGAGTCAAAGGCAGGAGACATCATCTGTGTGAACCTCGGTGACTTTCTAAGCCTCTCTGTGCCTCAGTTACTTCATCTATAATAATACTTAAAATCACAGGGCTGTTGAAATGAGGTGGGATAGGTAAAGCGCTTCATGCAGTAGCAGGCAGGTCTAGGTGTCAGCTTGGTGTACTGTCTGGGGTGTGTGCTCGTCTTCCTGTGAGAAGACCTTCATTCTCACCCTTTTACCCCGTCTTCTCACCTTCCTGAAACTTCTGCAGCCTGGCCTTGGACACCCCGCCCCCTTTCATCTCCGCCTTTGGCCCCTCAGCAGCCTGCAGCATCAGGGGGACTTCCAAAGCAGTGGCCTCTCTCTGGAGAAGGGGCCCCAGGGCAAAAACTTCTGCAAGGGACTTGTGAACAGGAGCTATTTCATGGCAGGCCTCTCACCATAGCCTGCCTGACAGTTTGCCCCATGGATGTCACCCCATCCACCACAGGAGACACAGGGTCATTAAAGAGTGAGAGGCGGGTGAGGCCAGGCAAGAGGTCAGAGCACTGCTAGCACAGACAGGGCCTGCTGGATCCTGGAAAGCTTCCCAGAAGAGCTGAGTGGTCGAGTAGGAAGGGCTAGAGAGAAGAGGAGGATACGGAGAAGGGAAAGTGGATTAGGGGCCAAGAAGGGAAGCAGAGGCCCTTTTCCACCAGGATGTTCAGGACCCTCTTAGGGTAATCCGGGTTCATCAGGTTGGCCCCACCCTACAACGTCTTAGGAAACCGAGTCCCCTCCCAGCAGTTCCCCTCCGCGTGTTGCAATGGCAGAGTTTCTGGCTGGGGGAGGTGGTGGAGGCCCTTGCTCAATGACTGGCCTGCTGTGTTGCTTGGAGGACACAGATGTTAGCAGAGGCTCAGCTTCTTAGGGGAGCTCCCCTAAAGGACACTGGTGGCCCCAGCTTCTGACCTGGGCCTTTTTCTGGTGTGGGGATAGGAATGGAGCTCTGGAGGTTGGTGGCCCAGGGACGTCGGGGTGTGCCCACCCAGAGCGAGAAGGAGGCAGGGCTCCAGCAGAGCATTTGGTTTTAGGGGGCAGTGCCTGGAGCCTGTGAGGGAGCTGCCCAGGGCGTGAGAGAAACCAAGCTAGGGAGAGTTGAGTCTGAATTCAAAGCTATGCGTGTCTGAGTAAGCGTGTGTGAATCTGAGAGGCAGCCTTATGTATAGGTACTTTGTTTTCTAGTATTGGGGATTGAACCCAGGGCATTTTCACTGAGCTACATCCTTAGACCTTTCTTAATTTTTTTATTTTGAGACAAGGTCTGGCTATGTCTCTATATTGCCCAAGCTGGGCTCAAATTTGCAATCTTCCTGTCTGAGCCTCCCAGAATGCTAGAATTGGAGATGTGCACCATCACACCTGGCTAGGCTCCCCTACATTTTTTTTTTTTTTGAGACAGGGGCTCATTTTATTGCCCAATTGGTCTTGAACTCTCAAGCGATCTTCCTGCCTCAGCCTCACAATTGCTGGGACTACAGCAGGCTTGTGCCGCAGCTCCGCGCTTGTGTCTGTTCTATTTTGTGCATCTGAGCTGGGGCTCACTAGAGAGTTGTGCTGGTGTGTGCTGGTGGCGGCCTCATCTGAGCATATGCTGTGAGTGTTGTGTGCCTGTGTGAGGGTATCAGGCGGGTGTGAGCAGGAGGGAGCCGGGGTGGGTGGCGTGTCCTATGTGAGGGTGGATGGGTATGTGTGCCAGGGGCAGCAGGAAGGAAAATGAAGGCAGAAGTTGGCTAGGGCAGAGCCCAGGCCTTCTGGCTTCCTGAAGAGGGCGGGAGCGGGTAGCTGGCTGGCAGGAACACTGGCAGGCCCTCATCTTTCACGCCCTTCTGTCTCACCCTCAGGTCTCCTGCCCCTCCCAGGGACCATGCTGCAGCCCTGCTGACCCAGGAGTAGGGGCCTGAGGGGTGAGTGAGGGTGGGGAGGGAACTAAGGCTTTCAGGGTCAGGAAACAGAGTGGGGGTGGCCTTCCTGGGCCCCACAGCGCCTAGCAGCCCCCTCCTCTTGCCGGGCCCTGTTGCTAGGTAACAGATGGGGGAGCCAAAACGAGGCAGCTTGAGAGGCCAGAGGCTGGACCCACGACAGGAAACAGCCTTGATCCCCCTCCGAGGGGATCTCCAGGTGCAGGCACACTGTGGCCGTGCATGCATGCACGCACGCATGCACACAGATGCATGCACACACAGAGGGACAGACACATGCACAGACCCACATGTAGTCACAGAGATCAGGCACAAACACTTCCACACAGAGCTACATACCACAGGCACAGCCACACAGACCAGAGACACCTACTCACACTGACCAGTGTGCACAGAGGGACCCCACAGACACACTCTTACAGAAACACACACACACACACTCATAAAGATGTGTACACATATAGCCAAATACATGTGCAGCAATTTACACAAACCTACTCACATACATTTATCAAGAGGTGAACATGTACACACATACACACAAACAAACATACTTAGACACACAAAGACAGACATGTACAAGAATCCTGAAGGAGTCACAGAAACAACATATCAAAGCAGGGGGAGCAAAAATACACAAATCAACACAGCAACATCCTGATGTAGAAAACTAGTCCAAGCAAGCTGGGTGTGGTAGTATACACTGCTCCGGCACCTGGCTGGAGCCCTTGGGAGACTGAGGCAGGAGGACCGTGAGTTCCAGTCCAGCATAACATAACATGGCCGGGCCCTGTCTCTGTAAAGATACCAACAAGCGGGGCATGGTGGTGCATGTCTGTAATCCTGGCACTCAGGAGGCTGAGACAGAAGGATTGCCAGGAGTCTGAGGCTATACTGGGCTACACAGTGAGACCCTGTCTCCAAGAAGAAGGAGGAGAAAGAAGAGGAGAAAAAAAAAGGAAAGAAAAAAGGGGAAGAAGAGGAAGAAGATGGGAGAAGATAAATGAAGAAAGAAAGGAAAAGCAGCCCTAGAGATGTAGACAGAGAGGAAGACAAGACAGGAGGACGCACACTTTCTCCAAACACACATGAAGCAAAGGGTGGCCCCGCCCACCTGTGTCCCTCACTAGGGAGGACCTCAATCCAGGCCCTCACCCACCCACACCAATTTTCACACTCACCCCTGACACCAACACACGTGCGTATCCGTGTGTGTGTGTGTTGTGTGTGTGTGCACATGCTTGTGTGCATAGGGGGGTGTGCTGGCAGGGCCCCTGAGTGAGACATATCCCCATTCCACCAGCAGGGTGCCCGGCATGGGCTGTCTGTTCTGCAAGAAGTTGGAGCCGGAGTCCAAGGAGGATGTTGACCTGGAAGAAAAATTCAGGAGCCATGGGGCTGCAGATCGCTACGGCCCTGACCCCACTCAGTCCTGGCCTGTGTCCTCCTTTGCCCAGATCCCCAACTACAACAACTTCTCCCCTCAGCCCACCAACCCTGCCTTCCTCAATGCTGGCGCCATCAGGGGCATCTCAGGTGAGTCCGAAGGGCTGGAGCAAGGTGCTGCCTGGGTCCTGGAGGACTCTGGGGAAGAGGAGAACTGGACTCCTCTCCAGAAGCCTCCAGACTGATGTGGGAGACACAGCTCGGCTCCTGAGCTCAGGCAGACTGAGAAGGTGGGCGCAGCCTATTCTGGAACTCTGGTCTGAGGGGTGCTGTGAAGGGGGACATGAATGACAGATACAAGTGGTAAAGAGGACTCCTCTGGCCTCTTAGGTGCCACTGCCCAAGTGGGAAGTCTTGGTGGGAAAGAGTTGGAGTGGGCATCCTGGGGACTCCCCAGGGTGAGAAGGGCATGATGTTGTGTGTATGAATGCATGGGAGCTCAAGTTGTGAGGCCCAAACCAGAAATCTGCTGGACTCCAAAGGTCTTTGGGCGCTGGGGTGCTGCAGGAGTGGGGAGACCAGTGCCTGGCTGGGGAATAAGATCTGGGGTGCCACCCTCTGGTGCCCCATTCTGTGCCTACCCTACTCTGCTGAGCAACTTTGACTCTGCAGGGACCGGGGTGACCTTGTTCATCGCCCTATATGACTATGAGGCCCGGACAGAGGATGACCTTACCTTCACCAAGGGCGAGAAGTTCCACATCCTGAACAATACGTAAGTCTCCAGGCCACCGAGCTCAGGGTGTGGTCTTGGGTTGGGAGCAGGGCCCAGGCAGGAGTCCCACCTAGTCCCTATCTGCAGAAAGCTTCACCCTAGCTGGTAAAAATCCAGTCAGAGCTAGAGGCATAACTGCATGGTAGATTGCTGAGCTGGCACCCATCCCCAGCGTTTCAAAAAAATTGAAAAACAAAACAAAACAAAAATAATTAATAATGATAATAATCATGCCAGCTGTGGTGGCACATGCCTGTAATCCCAGCTCCTTTCAAGTTCAAGTCCAGCCAGGCAACTTAGGGAGAGCCTGTCTCCAAATTTAAAAAATAAAAGGGAGGCTAGGGAGATAACTTGGTGGCAGAGCATTTACCTAGCATGTACAGAGTCTTGGGTTCAGTCTCCAGCACTGTCAAAAGAAAAAGAGAAGAAAAATATCCTGGATGGCACACCTTGTAATCCTAGCACTCAGGAGGCTGAGGGAAGAGGATCACTGTGAGTTTGAGGCCAGCCTGGGCTACAGTGAGTTCAAGGCCAGGCTGTACTAAATGATGAGACCCTGTCTCAAAAAACAAAACAAACAAACAAAAAAAAACCTGGAGAATTGCTAGTATGTGGGAGGGGAAGGGACATGAGGAATTATGGGCACAGAAAGAACAGCAAACATGTTCTCCAGGGTAGAGGTGATCAGAGAAGGTTTCCAGGAGAAGGTGGTTTTTAATCTGAGACAGAAAAGTGAGTAGACATAAAGGAAGAGATGTGAAAAGGCAGTAAGAGAATGAGAATAAACAATGACTCCCAGAATCCACCAAGTGGTTCCGTCTAGGTGGATCACAAAGAATGAGATGCAGGCCTGGGGCTGCAGCTCAGTGGTACAGCACTTGCCTAGCACATGCAAGGCCCCGGGGTTGGTCCCCAGCACCTGAGGAGGGAAATGTGAACTGCAGAACCGCGGGCGCCCAGCAGGAGAGGTGGAGGAGCAGAATCTGTACAGCTTTGTGAACCATGCTGAGGAGTCTGGATTTTATCCAAAAGAAATAAGTCATTCCTGGGAGGTTTTCAGTGAGGAAAGGACCCAGTCTAAGGTCTGCGACATCCCTAAACCCTAACTCAGCTGAGGAGCAACAGGAAGCAGCCAGGAGGTCCAGGTGCCCTTAAATTAATTCCTTCTTTAAGGCAAAGCCCTCCTGGGGCAGCTGCAGAGGCTGGGGTCTGAGCAGACAAAAGCCCCCTGCAGGTGACTGTGCAGCCCTGCTTGACCCCAGGGTGTCCCAAGGCCTGGTGCTGCCACTGACCACCTGCCTGTTCTGTGCCTACAGTGAAGGTGACTGGTGGGAGGCTCGGTCTCTCAGCTCTGGACAAACTGGCTACGTTCCCAGCAACTACGTGGCCCCTGTGGACTCCATCCAAGCCGAAGAGTGAGTGGGGGGCCGGGCAGGGCCGGCCGTATGAATAGGACCTTGGGGTCCAGACTCTGAGGCCACCTCTTAGACAAGTCCTTGCTCCTCGCCTGCCCCTTGGCTAGCGTTGTTTAAGGCTATTGTGGGAATCGAAGAAGATAATGACAATACCGGTACATAGTATTTACAGAGCAGGTACTGCGTCCTAGACACTCTTCGAAGTGCTTTCTGCGTGTTACCAGTGTTGGAAGCTATTATCGTCCTGTTCACAAGTGAGGAAGCTGAGACAGTGAAAGTATGCATCCTGCCCAGGTTCAGACAGCCGGGGAGGGGAAGAGGCAGGGTCTGAACCCGCATCTTCTGGCTGCATTTGCTAGGCATTTTATACCTTGCCTCTCAGTGGCAGCAATAAAGGATGAACTTTGAAAAACTGTACAGTTGGGTGTGGAGGTGTAGCTCAGCGGCAGAGCATCTGCCTGCCATGCCCGAGGCCTTCAACACCGTAACACAAAGCTAAGGTGGAAGCTGGGGATGTAGCTCAGGAATAAAATGTGTACTTATGAGGGATGACCAAAAACTAAATTTAAATAAAAATGTATGACAGTTAAAGGCACCTTGCAATTAATCCCCTTTAAAATAATACCTTCTGCGTCAAACTCTTACCCCATTATACTTGCCACTTTCTGCAGCGGTTCTGGAAGCCTTTTGTGAGTGTCTTTTTGTGGCTGCCTCTCTGTCCTGAATTGATATGAAATACTTACAGCAATTTTTGTCAAAGATAAATACTAGGGTGTGCACTCATCCATCTCATTCGCTGGATCTGGCACCATGTGACTATTGGCTCTTCCCCAAAGTTAAAAAGACTGTGAAAGACAAACATTGTGAATGGACTCAGGACGCTGAGGCCAGGCATGGCCGCGTAACTGAAGACACTCCGGACTGAGGATTTCCAAAAATGCCCCTCCAGCAAGTGGCAAGGACAAAGGGAGAAGTGTGTTTGATGTGAGGAGTATTTTGAGGGAGATTAATGGCAATCTTTCACTATAATATATGTATGTTAAACATTTACCATATTTTGTGACCACACCTTATAGTATGCACAAAGTTAAAATAACTGTAAAGAAGCATTTAAAATTAATTCCATTAAAGAACGCCGGGCGTGGTGGCGCACACCTGTTATCCCAGCACTTGGGAGGCTGAGGCAGGAGGATTGTTGCGAGTTCAAGACCAGCCTGGGCTACAAAGTGGGCTCAAAGCCAGCCTGAACTGCATAGCAAGACCCTGCCTCACAAATACCAAAAAATACAAAAATAAAGAGCCAGGGAAGGGTTGGGGGTATAGATCATAGCAGAGTACCTGTTTACAAACAAAATGTAGGAAATCACTCTTTACAGGGTACATTTGTAACCCTGTAACAGGCACTTTACCTACTTTGATTCATTTAATTCTCAAAATACCATTATTGATATTATTAGTGTCCTCGACTTACATATGAGGAAACTGAGGCTCATAAAAGCCTCTTATGATCAGTCCTTGGGGTTGGGGGTGCAGCTAAGTGGGGGAGCCCTTGCTTAGCATGCACGGGGTCCTCAGTTTGATCCCCACGGACCTCAGAAAAAATAATCTATCCTCATTTGTACCATACATTTATGAGGAAAGGAAGAGTGGGAAGGAGTTTGCAGAATGGGACTCTCCAGGAGCTGGCATCGATTTGCAGTGGGAGGAGTCAAGGATGACTTGAAGTCTTGAACTGAGTGGAGGACAGTTGGGGAGAGAGAGGTACACGGGCCCTTGGAGGGGAGCTTGGATTGAGGGGAACCCCTAGGTGGAGAAGGCAGTTAGATTAGATTGTACTCGGTATGGGAGGTGCCCAGCCTGTGCCCAGCCACCTCCACCCCTGTGCCCAGCCTCACTGCTGAATTAGCCTAGGGGAAGGGCACATGGTCTTAACTGGCACAAAGACTCCTTTGTTTGTGTGCTGTGGCCCTTGTAGACGGCACACCTGGGCTGAGGGAGATTTGGGACTCATCGAAGTAGACAGGAAAATTAAAGCTGCACGAGAGGGGTAAGAACGAGGGAGGGAATTGAGAAAGGGACCCGACTTTGAGGAAAGCTGCCGCGAAGGAAAGGGAGCCCTGGGTAAGTGAGGAAAACAAGGGCAGGGCGACACGGGAGAGCTCGGACGGTGGGAAGGTGCAGAAAACAGGAGTGGCCGTGTTGGGCTGGCGCTGGGCTTGGCAGTGGGGGTGACCTTGATGAGAGCTCGCTCACTCACGTGGAGTAGGGGCAGAGGCCAACAGTGGAGCCTGGGCGGGCGTGGGAGGTGAGGAAGTGGAGCCCCAAGCGTGAGGCACAATTTCAAGCTAAGGCAAGGTGAGAAGCCAGCACGGTGATGACGGCAGGAAAGGACTCAGGACATTTTCCTTGGGGAAAGGAAGAAATGTGCCCAGCACATTTACCTACTGTAAATGTGTGGGGGCTGCTTGTGTGCTAGGGCAGGGGCTTCCCTGAGCAGAGGGAAGTGGGCTCAGGTGGCCTTTAGTCTGGAGAGGTGGCAGGAGGCACGAAGGAGAAGGGTGACCGTGGAAGGGCTAGAGGTTGGGGGGATTCGTGCCATGTCTGCACCCGGGTGCAGTGTCACGGTATCTGAGAGGTGCTCTGTGCAGCGTTGTGGTTAAGAGCTGGGGCCCTACAGCAGACAGCTCAGGTTCCTATTCTGGCATCACGCTGTGGCCTCGGGCAAGTCACTTAACCACTAGGTATCTCAACTTCCTCATCTGTCTAATGGGGCTTAATTATAGTACCTAGCTCACAGCAGTGCTATAAGAGTTACACGGATGCATGTTGTATAAAGCAGAGCCTAACACAAGATCAGTCTTATTCTTTCTGTTCTTACTAGATTGACTATTAAGGAAGAAGCTGCTGTCATGAGTGTGGGTGGTGGTAAAGCTGTGAAAAACCTTGGGTCCGTGTCCTGTCTATCCAGCCCTCCGACAGTCCCTCCCTCCCGCTCCTGCGTGCACCCTTTGCCAATGCTTTCTAGTTTTCCACATTGTGCCCAGTACTCAGGAGTGGACGGGCCATCCCAGAGTCCCCTGAGACTTCTGCGCCCCTGGATTTGAAACCTATGCTCCTTTTAAGTCAGCCCATGCTAGTCAGAGGCCAGTTTAGTGACTGGATGACACCTGAGTCTTCCGTGGCACCTGTGGTCACTTCAACTCTCAGGTTGTAGGAGGCTGATTAAAAAGTGCCGTGGAGGCCTCAGTTAAAAGTGTTATGACAGGGCTGGGGGTATAGCTCAGTGGCATAAGTGCTTGCCTGGCAAGCGCAAGGTCCTGAGTTCGATCCCTGGTACCGGAAAAAAAAATAAAATTAAATAAAATTAAAAGTGTTATGACAAAAAAAAATAAAAATAAAAAAATAAATTAAAAAAAGTGTTATGACGGGGCTGGGGATATAGCTCAGTGGAATAAGCGCTTGCCTAGCAAGCACAGGGTCCTGAGTTCGATCCCCAGTACCGCAAAAAAAAAAAAAAAGTGTTATGACGGTAACAGACACGTTGCCGTTAATCTCCATCAAAACACCTCCCCGTGATTGGAACACACGCAATCCCCTTGTTCCTGGCAATGTTTCTTTTACTGTAACACGTTAAAAAACACAATTAAAGTCCCCATATTTCTCAGCGCCCCCTGTACTTGCGTAGTTGAGGCAGGCTGCAACTCAGCCCCAGGGAGAACCCTCAAGAGAAGGGAGGATGGATGAAACCTGAGGTTGAACTGGAGACTTAGGACAACTTCTGCAACTTCAGAGTGAGGGCAAAGCAATCCTCAGAGCTGGGCAGGAGCAGTCAGAAAGGGGAAGAGGAGCAAGAGAAGTGTTGTTCTAGAAGCCAGGGGAGGAAACAGCTGGGAGCTAGGGGTGGGAGGGGGTCTGAGTGATGGCCTGGGGTGGGTGGCAGAGGATTTTAGGGGGAGCCAGCCTCTTGGGCAGGTTCTTTGAACCTCAAGTTCCTTATCTACAAGATAAGTCCATGGAGGACCCTAGTGAGAAGGACTGAGAGACCTGTGGTACCCTGATGAGGTCCTAGTTTTGACAGACTCAAAGCACAGAAAGCTAACCCTTATTAGGCACCTACTGTATGCCAGGCAACCCCCTACCTTTTCCTGGATCCTGGAGCTCAGACTGTGAAGCAGGTATACGGGCCTCCTTTTACAGGTGAGGAAAGTGAGTCTTGGCTTGTGAGGAGGCTGCCCAGCAAGCTGAGCTGGGGTGAAGGAAGCATACCTCACTCTTGCCTGCCCTTCCCCACAGGTGGTACTTTGGGAAGATTGGGAGGAAGGATGCGGAGAGGCAGCTGCTCTCACCAGGCAACCCGCAGGGGGCCTTTCTCATCCGGGAGAGTGAGACCACCAAAGGTGGGGGCAGCATTACTCGCTACTGGCCACCGGGAGGCCCAGCCACCTGGGTGGATTTAGGGTTGCTAGGGGGCTGGCTGGGTCAGGGTCAAGACTGGGACGGACAGAAGGGGCAGATCTCAGGCTGGCGCTGGGTTCCGGAGTCTCCAGCTTGTGAAACGAGGGGGGACAGTGGCTCCAAAGTGACTCTTCCCCACAGGTGCCTACTCATTGTCCATCCGTGACTGGGACCAGACCAGAGGCGACCATGTGAAGCATTACAAGATTCGCAAGCTGGACACCGGTGGCTACTACATCACCACCCGGGCCCAGTTCGAGTCCGTGCAGGAGCTGGTGCAGCACTACATGGGTGAGGCAGGCTTCAGGTCTCTGAGTAAACTCACTGTTGTGTTGTTCCACTGGGGAGACTGAGGCCCAGAGAAGGGAAGCCTTTCCTGAAGTGGTAGTGGCAGAACCAAATATGGAGGTTCCCAGCCCTGGATCCTGCTCTGTAGGGTCCAGAGGAAATTTTTTTCTTTTTGGTACCAGGTATTGAACTCAGGACCTTGCGTTTGCCGGGGAGGCGCTTGTGCCCCTGAGCTATAGCCCCAACCCCTCCCGAGGAAATTGAGGCCAAGTAGCGCCCCCTAGTGTATGCATAGGAAATTGGCCAGAATCTGGAACCTTGAAGGTCTGCGGTCTGAACGCCCCCGGAAGGCACCAGGGGAGGGAGCCACCTCGACAGGGTGCTGACAGAGGCTGGTCTGCACGTTGGTGAGGAAGTCCGGATACCGGGTGGAGCTTGAATGTCAGAAGGAAAGGATGAATGAGGGGTCCATTAAGAAGCAGTAGCCATTGTCCGGCCGAGAGATAATGGTGGCCAGATTAAATCAATGGCAGTGGAGAAATGCGGAAGCAGCCCGTCCTGAAGCAGAGCGGGAGCAGCCTGAACCGAACCTGAGGAAGAACTGGCTGTGGGGTTGAGAAGTGAGAGTCGGTGACCGCGGTTCCACCTTGCTTGGTTAAGCCAAGACAGAGTCCATGGAACCCAGTGGGCCGCATATCCACAGCATTACCCACAATCCCCAGTTCCATGCCCACCTGTTAGAATCGCACCTTATCTTTAAAGGCCGAGCTGCAGGCCACCTCCTATGCGAAAACCACTGTCTGTACAGGAATCATGTCTCTGGGTGCCATCTCCTTTCCCGGGCACCAACATGGAACCTCACCCGGAGCCTAGTTGCTTACCCTGATCCGAGGCCTGCTCCGGGCCGGCTGGGATGAGGAATGAGGGGTGTCCTGACCCACCTAGAGGTGACTTCCCTCCCTCGGCCTCCCCCACAGAAGTGAATGACGGGCTGTGCTACCTGCTCACCGCGGCCTGCACCACCATGAAGCCGCAGACACTGGGCCTGGCCAAGGACGCCTGGGAGATCAGCCGCAGTTCCATCGCTTTGGAGCGCCGGCTGGGCACCGGGTGCTTCGGGGATGTGTGGCTGGGTACGGAAGCCCCAGGATGGCCAGGGGTGGGGAGGTTGATGCTGGGGCGAGGAGGGACCGCACTGGTGGGCAGCAGGTTTTGACAAGAGGCGGCTGCTGGACAGGCACGTGGAACGGCGCCACGAAGGTGGCGGTGAAAACCCTGAAGCCAGGCACCATGTCCCCGAAGGCCTTCCTGGAGGAGGCGCAGATCATGAAGCTGCTGCGTCACGACAAGCTGGTGCAGCTGTACGCAGTGGTGTCGGAGGAGCCCATCTACATCGTGACGGAGTTCATGTGCCACGGTGAGGGGCGGGCCAGGAGGCGGGGTCTTGGTGGGCGGAGCTTCGAGCGAAGTTTAGTTGAATGGACCACAGACAGCGCAGTCTTCACCAGCGGCTGGGATGCGCAAGAGAACTGGGAGCGGCGCGGGCGGGTCCTGCTTAGGGGGCGTGGTCAGGGCGGGGCCTCAGACCTGCGGCAGGTAATCGGCTTCTCGCTTGGGCTTGGGCAAACCAAGGCGGGATCTGGGATCTGGGGCAGAATCTAATTGGGAGCGTCCAGAGAGCAGAGTCGGTGTTTGAGGCAGGGCCTGGGCCAGATATTTGGGCCATTCTGGTGGGCTCCTCAGTAGCGACCCAGGTGAGACAGCCCGGGAGCAGGAGGCGGAGCCAACCTGCGGGGGAGAGGAAAAGAGCAGGCAGGCTAGGAGTAGGGCCTTGCTGAGTTTCTGGTTTCCTCTCCGCAGGTAGCTTGCTGGAGTTCCTCAAGGACCGGGAGGCGCAGGACTTGAGGCTGCCTCATTTGGTGGACATGGCATCCCAGGTAAACTGGACCAGTGGCCTTTGTCTCCCAGACCTCCTTCCCGTCATTCTTTCACAAATCTCTCTGCCTGGATCACGCAACCTGTCCTTGGGTGTGTGCCCCCCCCTACACACACACACACACACACACACACTGTGTCCTCTGTGTTACCTGAGCCAGGGTGCTGCCTCTGTGTAAGGCTCAGTACCCCTCTCTGGAGAGCGGAGTTTTGAAATAGCCTGTCACCCCTCCCAGGCTGTGGTGTGTGAGCCTGTGTGAGCGCCCACCTCTCCACAGGTAGCGTCGGGGATGGCCTACATGGAGCGCATGAACTACATCCACCGAGACCTGAGGGCCGCCAACATCCTGGTGGGGGAGCGGCTGGTGTGCAAGATCGCTGACTTCGGGCTGGCCCGCCTCATCACGGATGACGAGTACAACCCCCAGCAAGGTGCCCAGCTTCCCCGCCCCGCCCCGGAGCTCCATCGTACTCAGGACTCTGCCCCCACCCCTGTATCCCAGCCCCCATCCTGATGTGTGTGCAAGAGACAATTTCAAGTTCACATCCCCGCTCAGCCGCTTACTGTCCCCGGTGAGCTGCCTTTCCTGATGTGTAAAATGAAGATATTCATTATGTCAACAGGTATTTATTAAGCACCTACTATGTGCCAGCCATTGGTATGATTCCTTTTTTTTTAAATTTTGCACAATAAGGATCAGATGCATTCTACCACTGAGCCACATCCCGGACCTTTTAATTTTTTATTTTGAGATAAGGTCTTGCTCAGTTGCCCGCGTGGTACTCAAACTTTGCTGTTCTTTTGCTTCAGCCTCCCTAGTGCTGAGATTACAGGCATGCACTGCTGTGTCTGACTCTGCTGTAATTCTTAAAGGAGAGGCAATAGAGCATAATAGCATGAACTCTGTAGCCCAAACCCTTGGCATGAATCCTAGCCACTTGCTGTATAAGCTGGGCAAGTTATCTTTCTTGGTGTTTCCTATTCTTCAGCTGTAAGACGAAGGGTCTAAAAGTACCTACATCGGGTGGTTTTGTGAGGGTTCCGTAAGTTAAGTGATATTACCTACAACAGAGCCTGGGGCCAGGAGTGCAGCTCAGTGGCAGAGCATTTGCCTACCATATGCAAGGCCTGTGGCCCAATGTCCAGTGCTTCAGAAGAAAAAAGTTAGACACATAACAAGTGATAACTACACACCAGGTCTTCTCTACTGTGCTCAGAGATCTCTGCTCAGGATCCTCAAGTTCTCCAACCCTTAAATCCCCGTTCTTGTAATCCAGCGGTTCCCAGGGACCTACCACCACTGCTACTAACTTTCCCTCCTCTCGCCCTCCCTCCTCAGGGACCAAGTTCCCCATCAAGTGGACCGCGCCAGAGGCGGCCCTCTTCGGCAGATTCACCATCAAGTCAGATGTGTGGTCCTTTGGGATCCTGCTCACTGAAATCATCACGAAAGGCCGAGTCCCCTACCCGGGTGCGTCAGGGGCTGGGGAGTGCTCATGGGGAAGGGTTTCTCTGGGCTTCCCCTTTGGGGGGGGCCAGTACCCTGACTGATGGAGCCCCACCCCACAGGCATGATTAACCGGGAAGTGCTGGAACAGGTGGAACGTGGCTACCACATGCCGTGCCCCCCAGGCTGCCCAGCATCCCTGTACGAGGCCATGGAACAGACCTGGCGGCTGGACCCGGAGGAGAGACCCACCTTCGAGTATCTGCAGTCCTTCCTGGAAGACTACTTTACCTCCACAGAGCCCCAGTACCAGCCTGGGGATGACACATAGCTCAAACAACCACCTCTTGGGAGGTGCCCACTGGTGTCTGCCAGTGCTCAGGGCTCTGATCCCAAAGCCCCCAAGGTATAGAACCTTACAGGGTTCCAGTGTGTCAGAGGAGACTGAGTGCCCTGAGCGCATCTAGGGTAACCCACTCGTTTTACAGATGGAGGAGATGGCTGCTAACTGGGCGTCTCTCATCCACTCTGCTGCCAAGCACTGTTTCTCCTCAACTCAGACCCTCCATGCCTCTAGCCTCTTTCCCCTGCCTCCTCAAAATGCTTACACCTTGTCTAGTTATTTATGAAATTGTATATCCCTTCCCTCACTTACGTCCTATCCTTGCGCTCCTGCCCTCCTGTCATCCCACTCTGGTCCAGGACACAAGAATTTACTTCCTGCTCTCCGTTCTCTTGTGTCTGTGAGTTACAAAGATGGACAGTCTTTATTGGACTCCTTTCCTGCTGGCTGCAAGCTGTGGTCCAGGCCCAGGGTGGGCTCCGCCTCTCTGAATAGTGTGTGTGTGTGTGTGTGTGTGTGTGTGTGTGTGTGCTTGCTGATTATGTAAATAAGGAAAATAACAACATGAAACCTTGAACCATGAAGATTCCCTGCACCTTCCTTTGGAAGGGATGGTGGCAGGTGGGAGGTGAGCGGGCTAAGTTTGGGGATTGGGAGCAGGCAAGGAAGGTGTGAGAGTGCCCTAATGCCTACCTAGCACAGGACACACTAGGTATGGAGTTTTAGGGCGTTACCCCAAAATCCTGCTGGCCATCTCCATGTGAATTTAGGGTGATTTGAAAGATAGACACAAAAGACAGGCCACCAGAGGTAAATCAAAATGTCCCCCTCGTTGCTGGTGTGGCTTTCAGTCTGTGCACAGTGGATTTGCTGATTCTTCACCTGATTTCAGCAGATTTGCCGGTCATCACAGGCGTGCGGGGACAAACTTTGGGCTCCCTCAGCAGAGGCAGAAGAGATCACAGCTGGCTCTGCAGCCAGCAGGTTCCCCAAGAAAGGACACAGGAGGAGGGAGGAAGGGGAGATTTGTCTAGCTTAATGGATCTCACTAAGGGAGTTCTGCCCCCAGGGAGCTTCTGGAGCAGTTTACAAGCAGTTTTGTTGGTTACGGTGACCAGGGGCTCCTACTTGCTGGAATCAGGGATTCTAAACAACCTGTAATTTCCCACCCTCCTTTGAGAAACTGGAATATGCCTCCATGTAGAAACATGGAGAGCAGAGAATAAGGGTTCCCACGTCTCCTGTCAGGAAGTGTTTGTTGACCTTGGGACTTGTTAAAGGAATGGATGGGGAAGAAATCGGAGATCAGAATTAGTGTTACAACTGGCAAACAGTTCCTAGGTGTTGAGTCTGTGGTGGGTCTTTTGCTAAGCAGGAGGCTGGGAACATGGACATGAATAAGATCTGTCCCTGCCTTGGAAGAGTTCAGCTGGGGAGGGAGAATAGTAATAAGAACAGCTCATTTATTGTCTGCTGAATGTCAGATGTGTTTATAACCTTTGTAAAAGAATGTAATCCAGTCTTGAATTTGTTTCTATGATGAGCTCCACTGGTAGAAGAGAAAACTGAGGCTCAGGGGTTAGGTGATGTGACAGCCTCACAGAGCTGTGTGTGACAAAACCGGCTTTACACTAAAGCCCACGGTCTTCCTACTCAACCTCATTGCCTCCAGGCTTTGGGAAGAGAGTGTATCTACTGGATGTGTGTGTGCACGAGAGCGCGTGTGTGCGTGTGTGCATGCGTGTGTATGTGCGCGCGTGCTCGAGCCTTTTCACCCTCACAGAGCCCAGTGAAAGGGAAAGCTGTTGTGTGTTCACTTTGCTGATAGTGAAACTGGGGCTCAGTGAAGTAAGTCCACATTTTTCAAGGCTCACAACACATGCGTGTCAGCACAGGGGCTTAAACCAAATTTGGTGCCCCGTGTGTGGGTGTGTGTTCCTCATCCTTGTAGTAATTATTGGCAGAAAGATTCCCTGGGAATCTTCTCAAACTGAGAGGCCTTTAGAAACGATGATAAAGCAATCAGTGCAGACAGGGTTCCCTGTGCCCAGCCTTGTGCTGCAGGCTGTTAGACGAGAGCAAAAGATAGAGACTACAAGTAGCTGCTCAGATTGGTTCTTGTAGGGGTGGGAGCCCTGGCACTGCAAATTCTCAGGGGCCAAAGTTTCCTGGGGTCCATAGTTTCTGGTCAACCACCTCACAGGAGCCTGAGGTACACTCTAGAGACCCATGTTTTTACCCCTGCCACAGTTAGTAGTTAAGAGCACAGCTCTTGTAGTACCTGGTGGGATCCTGTTTTTACTATACACTGGCCGTGTGATTTTGTGAGTTATGAATCTCCCCAAGCCTCAGTGTGCGCATCTGTGAAGTAGCAATAAAATGCTCACTGAGTACCTGTTAGCTGTGGTTGTCACTGACGCTTACGAAGTGCTCAAGGCTTTTCATCCTCGCACAGCCCGGTGAAAGGGAAAGCTGTTGTGTGTTCACTTTGCTGATAGTGAAACTGGGGCTCAGGGAAGTAAGTCCACATTTTCGAGGCTCACAGCGCATGCGTGTCAGCACAGGGGCTTAAACCAAATCTGGCGCCTCAGTCAGTGCTGTTCATCACTGTAGCCTTTTCCCGGAAGCGGAACATTCTTGTCTGCCTTCTGGGGCTCCACCTGCAACCTGGGTGCCCAGGTGGTCTCAGTGAAGATCCAGCAGGGCCGCAAACCACGTGGAGTCTCGCGGGCTCCTCACTGCCCGTCAGAAGGCCGGCGCCTCCCTCTGCTCACTGCCTCCCCATTCTCCCTCTGGAGCAGTGGAATGAATTCCCTTCACCCCATTTCAGTGTATCCTCCTGTTCCCTTCAGATAGAGCACAATGCAATTGATTAGGTTTCCGCGTTCTCAATTTCAATCACGTCCTCGCCCTGCCTCCCTGAGATTACAGGCGGGTCACCTTGATTGCGGTTTGCAGGTTTGCACCGTTCACAAAACTCTTCAGTCGTTTACAAAACCATCTCTTGCCTCATTCACTCCCCCACCTGGCTCTTCTTCTTGATGCATGGATTTTACTGGCTTAGGACTCAGAGGGCAATTTGATTTCCAAGTTCATGCTCGGGGAGGAGGACATCTAATTGACTAATGCTGGGTGTTCCGCATGCGTGGTCTAATTTGATCCTCACCATGAGGCAGAGCAGAAGCGAAATGATCACCATTTTATAAAGAAGGAGATGAAGAGTCTGAGAGGCTTCACCACCTGCCCAAGGTTGCACAGCTGGGTCACAGAGTCAGGATTTGAACTCATGGACTCCTGTGTCCCAGGGTGTCATATTCTTTTATCTGATAAAGCAGCATGGGAAAGCATACTACTGACCTGGAATCAGGACCAGGGAAGGCAGGGTGCAAGTAAGAGTCCAAGGAGCCCCCTACATTGAGTATCTTACTCACAAAAGATCTAAGTCTTTTATTAATTTCAGACACATTAACTGATGTCTTCTATAGGCTGATTGTGTCCAGGAAACAAAACAGCAAACAAGGAGTTTAGCATTGGTGGCACCTGCCTTTAATCCCAGTACTTGGGAGGCTGAGGCAGGAGGATTGCTAACGTGGAGGTCAAAGTCAGCATGGAGGACATAGTGCGATCCCATCTAAAAAAAATAGTAAGCAATTTACAACACTTAGGCATGATATCAGCCTGGGAGCTGAGGGCAGTTTCTTGGAATATGTGAAAGAAGCCTGCCTGATGAAGTAACCCAAAAGCAAGGTCATCTCTGGCTGAGGGAACAGCACGTGCAAAGGCCCAGGGGAGGGTAGAGAAAGGCTGCATCAGGAAAGTGCAAATAATCATGTATGAGAGGACTGAGGATACAGATGAGGCATGGAAGAAGATTAAAGGGTGAGAAGCTGGAGTAAAGGGGGAGAACGAAGGAGTATGTGGCCTCTGAGGTGTGGGGAGAAGTCAGAAGGAAGAAATTCGGTAGGGTGGGGACCCGGTATGGGGTGTATCCGGATACATGCTCCCTGACTGAGCTGGGCGGGTCTTCTATCTCTCCAGGAACTGTCTCCAGGTAGAGAATGGAAATCTCCCTCCCTCTGTCCTCTCTCCCATCATCTATTACACATATTGCTTACAGGACGGTCCTGTAGTGATGTTCATACTCTCTCTAGTGGACACTCTCAGAACTACATCTAAAAGTACAAAAAAACTTTCCCCTGGGACGGGAGGACCAAGTCCTGCACAGAAAAGTCCCATCCCGGGAGGAGAGATCCAGCTCGTTTCCTGTTCACGGAGAGCAGACGGTTTAACGAGATGTGTGTTTAGGAGACAGACACAGTCAGAAAATGATAATACAAGGCGCTGGCAGGAGTAAGTCTGAAAGCTTCTCAGAGAAGTTGTTTCACTAGAAACAACAACAACAAAAAAGTAAAAAAGAAAAAAAAATTTGAGTTCAGCCTCCACAACTTAGTGACACCTTGTTAAAAAAAAAAAAAAAAAAGAACTGGTGTATAGTTGTAATCCCAGCATGCAGCGCTCTGGGAGGCTGAGGCAGAAGGATTGTAAGTTGAAGGGCATCCTGGGTCAACTGGTGAGACCCTGTGTCAGAATTTAAAAATGAAAAGGGCTGAAGGTGTAGCTGAATATGAAGTCCTGGGTTCAGTGCCCAGTCGTGACAGAGAGAGAGGGAGACAGAGAGAGACAGAGAGAGGGCCAGAATGAGAGACTACCTTCTAGGCTAGACAGAATTAAGGGAGCTCAGAAGCAGGAAATGGGACCATTGAGAGTTACAATTCGGTAGACACGACTGGAGTATAGAATTTGAGGGGAGAGGGACGGGGACGTAAAAAGAATTAACATGTGTTATGTACACACGCCAACTCCCCACAGTGACTGTAGATACTATGTACTGCAAACATGACATGTGATGTATCAGTAAAAATAAAAAATTTAAAATATTTTGAGGAGAGCCTCAGGCATGGATGTGCACGCCTGTGATGCCAGCACTCCGGAAGTTTGAAGCAGGAGGATTGGTAGTTCGAGCCCAGCCTGGGCAATTTAGCAAGACCTTGTGTCAAAGCGAAATACAAAAGGGCTGGCGATGTACCTCGATGTGAAGGCCCTGGGTTCCATCTCCTGGACAAAAACAAAAGCAAAAACCTGAAGGGGACAGTGACTGAGGAAAAATCTAGCAAGGGAGGAAGGGGTCCGGCTAGCCACGCCTTGGGCAACTGGAAGCCACTTTTGAACAGGGGAGTAACAAGGTCAGAGTCCTTTCAGAAGGAGCCTTCTGGTAACTAACATGACGGGAGGGTCAGAGAAGAGGCAAGAGAGGACACGTCTTGGACTTAGAGAACCACACCAGGTCACACTCAGAGAACACAGAGCTTTGACTGGGCCTGTGAACCAGGCAAATCAATATGTCTGAGGGCACCTACAGATACATTAGTGAGGACCCATCAAGAGACAGGGAAGTGGGGACTCGCACTCAGTCAGACCCCCAACTCAGGTTCACGAATGGAAAGCAAGCCAACGAGACACATTGACCCCCACACACAGGCAGACAGCCAGGGCTGTGCACACTATGATGGACACAGGAATTCGCACACATGCAGTATGGCTGGCAAGGACTCTACCCTACCCCCCTCTGTCTTGCCCAGGTCCCTCACCACCTCTGGTAGGAACAAAGCTGACCTTTGCCCTCTGCCCTCTGGCCTCTCCTCCCACACCTCCTGCCCCAGAGGGAGGAGCTGTTTGAAGTCTGGGCTGCAGCTGGGTTTCCTGTTGCCTGGAGGAATGTGGGAGGACTTGGGCAGGGGAGGGGAGAGGGGCTGGCCCAGGAGGAGGGGTCTTGGGGGCCTGGGGACTTTAGGCTGCACTGTACTGCAAGGAGAGGAGCTTCCTGATTCCTGATCTCTTGGGCCCCAGCTGTTCCCATCCAAAGGCGGGGAAAACCAGGGCTGTAATGGCTCTAGTCCAATGGGCCTCTTGTTCTTGGATCTGCAGCTCAGTGACTTAGGAAAGGCCGCACACGCCCTAGACTCCAGTCTTCCCATCTGTGGACTGGGCTGAGAGTAAGCCACATATCCCCGGAGGGGCCCCGAGCGTGGGGCCAGTCTCAGAATTTCTGTATTCTCCACGCAGGGAGAACTTTGTGCCTACCCAAGAGTCACTCTGTTCTAATCTTTCTACGAATTCCAGGGGGCTGACTCCAGGCTGCTGTGACCCATCCCTTACCATCATCATTATTATGACTTGATAATCTCTCCTCATCCCTTTGCCAGTTTTCAAAGTGTTCTCAAATCCCTGTGCTCAGTTGATCTCAAAAGCTCTACCTCTATTTTTACTCATGGGAAAAATGACTCTCAGAATAAGGCCACACAACAAAAACGCCGAACTAGAATCATACGTCTGGTTCCCCGTCCACATGGCCTCTAGAAGCTGAGGCCCCACAACTCTGTCTAAAGTTTCAACGAAACTTTCCAGGGTCTGGTTATATCACTTTTTATTTACCCTGAGACAGAAGTGGTTAGAGCAAGTTGAACCCAGAAAGAGATAACGCAGGCTCTGGGACAACTGAGGTGCCCCCTCCCTCAAATCGCCTTTAGCCTACTGCTTCTGAAGCAAGCATGCACATTGGACACTAGGTGGCAGCAGCAGCCCACAGGAAGATCACCCTGCGCTTTGAGGGGACCCCACCACCACCACCACCACAGCGGTTTGGGAAGGGTCCGTGAGAAGGACCAGCCCCCAAATGACAGGGAGCCGCTGCAGTGCTTAGCTCCCAGTGATAATCAGCATCTTGGGGCCAACTGTACCCACTCTTTCTGGGGAAGGGACAGCTGAAGCAACCTGCTTGGAAAATTCTACCTGGCTTTAATTCCCCTCTCATTCTCAGAGCCATGATCTCTGCCACCCTTGGCTCTGCACCTCATCACTTAGTCTCCCCCTCCACGCTTTCCCCAACTCCTCTTTGTCCGAACTTATCTGGGCATCCTGTACCCCAAATTTGGGGTTACCAAGTTTACCCCATGCACCCAAAACTTGGTTTAGATGGAGCCTAACAGGTAAGAATGCAGGGGGGGTGTTAAAGAAAAGGAACACTTTCTTTAACATTGGGTGCTGGGTGCTCCTCCCACCCTCCCCAACGCTAAAGTCTGTCCTGGTAGCAGGGGGCAGCTAGGACAAGATGCCCAAGCTTCATCTGTTTATGATAATTTCAGACTTGGTTTTGGTGTGACAAAGGGCCTCTAAAAATTTTAACCATTGCTATTTATTAATGTCTGACTTTATAATATTTCCCACTCAACGAATAAATCTTTGAACCAAAGGCCTCTTATTTGCACGGAGAAACTGACCCCAGATGGAGGCTCCCCCAGCCGCCCGTGCCAGCTACGATGCCAATTAAGTGTACTGTTTAGAGCACCCCAGCTCTATTACAGATGCACCTGCCCCCCCGAAAAAGTCAGTAGAGAGCCCCCTCCCTTTTTTGTCCTTCGGGGATTCTAGATTGTCCTGTAGGAGGGTGTGGGGAGGTGTGGGGAGGGTAGTGACAAGGAGCTGCAGTTGGCAAAATGTCATCACCTACCTTTATCACACACTGGCTACCACCTCACAGGGACAAAAGAGGAGTGGGACACAGATGGGCTAAGGACAAAGGTACTGCTGGGAGAACTTGAGACACTGGTGAGACAGGCTTAGCCAGCACGTAACCAGTGAGGTGGGACTAACATGAGACCAGCAAGCCCAGAATGGGGAGATGCCACAGAAGACACACAAGAGGAGTTGGGGGATCCCAGCTCCCTACCACAGCCCAGGGCTTAAGTACATGGACTTTGGAATTAGCCAGACACTGGCTCAAATCAGGCTGAGCTCCACCACTGCCTAGTTGGGGAACCTAGGCCTCAGCATCCTTTTTTGTAAAACAGGAAGGAGAGCCTACAACCTTCTAGGATTGTTGTAGAGTTACAGGGCCCTGTGGTGCCCAGTACCTAGGGCTGTGTTATTTCTTTCCGCGCTGTCCACCACCTCCCCCGGGTGAGGAAGCCCTCGCAGCAGAACACATTCCCATCTGTGGGATAGGCCAGGCGGGGGGCCTGGAGCCAGGGACTGGAGAACAGATGTGACCTGAAGAGGAGGCAGGTGAAAGGGCTGAGCCCAGCCCCCTGCCGCAGCGGGAGCTCAGAGCTGTTGAATCCAAATCCTGCTTCCTGACACACCACGTTTGCTCAGTGGAATTCGGGAGGGGACTGCAATCTACATTATCCAGGACATACGCACCCTCGTTGCCGCTGGACATGTAGGGAAACTAGGCGTTGGGAGGGTGAAATCCAGGGTCAGAGTCTGAGAGGAGGGGGTCGCTGAGGGCGGATGACACGATGGCTGGGGCTTCGAGGTTTCGCGAGCTGCACAGAGCCCCTCGAGATTTAACTCAATGGGAAACCTTTCTAAAAGGGGAGAAACTCAAATAGTGTGAGCCTCTCAGTTCTCCTCTTCGCCTTACAAGTAACTGGGATGTCCCGTAGTCTCAGCCTCGCGCCGGTCCTCAGTTTCGCTATTCCACGCCCATTCCAGCCTCAGGCCCCGCCCCTTTGCTCCCACCCGCCACCTCCGCTGGAGCCAGCGCCCCCGCGCAGGAGCCAAGGAACGTGGGGCGCATCCTTAACTCTTGTGGAAGGTGCGTCCCCTCCACAAGCCAGGTCGCGGCCCTGCCGGTGGGCCCGATACCGCGTCCTCGAGGACTTGCGCCCGCCCCGTCGGAGCTCCCGGCGCCGCCCCGCCCGCACAGTGCGCCGAGCGGCTGGGGCAGGGACTACAAGTCCCGGCGTGCCCCGCGCGCGCTCCCCCCTGGGGTTCCGGATGGTGAGCTGCGAAGGTAAGGCGAGCTCGCAGAGGCAGCGGCGGCGGCGGCGGAGACGGAGAGAGGCAGGCAGGGCGAGGGCGAGAGACGGAGGGAGGGAGCGAGCGAGGCGGACCAGACAGACAGACAGGCAGGCGGGCGGGCAGGCAGAGCGAGCCACCCGCCAGGCTGCGCTCAGCCCCGCGCAGCGGAGAGAGCAGAAGGCAGGAGGAGGGAGGGGAGGAGGGAGGAGGGAGGGAGAGGGAATCCAGCTACCACCACCCAAAGCCAGCGTCTGCTTTCTGTCCTCATTTCCTTTTCCCACCCAGCTCGGAAAGCAGAGAAAGGCAGAGAGAGCGAGAAATAGAGACAGGCAGGCAGGCAGACAGACAGACAGAGCGGGAGGGAGGAGGGCGGAGGAGGAGGAGCAGGAGGACTACGCGGGGCGCGTTCCCTCCCAGGTTTGCATTTGGGGGGGTGGGGCGGGGGTGTCCAGGGCTGGGAGAGTGTGTGCGCGGCGGGAGGAGTGAGGAGGGCGCGCGGAGAGCGAAGGAGCGATCGGGGTGGGGGGGCGCCGCGGGAGCGGGGAGCCGTGTCCAGCGGAGTTGGCGGCGGAGAATGTGAGCCGAGGCGCGAGCCATGCTGTCAGCGACGGCGGGCGGCTGAGGGCTCCTCCACGACTCCTCTCCCCAGCAGCCGGGCGCCCGCGTCGCTGCCGCCGCCGGAAGACAGACGCCCCCAAAAGCCCCTCGCCTGGCTCGGACCCACGGAGCCGGCAGCCCAGCACTCCGGTGAGTGGCGCCTCCTCCCCAGCCCTAGACCCCGGCTGGGGACCGGCCGGCCGGGCTCTTTTGTGCAGCGCACCAGGGGGGGCCCCCGCGCCCCTGGTCCGGTCCGCGGGACCCTGTGGTTGCGGTGCCCGCGGTGCGATCGGTCTTTGTTTCCACCGGGGCCCGCGGCTCGGCTGGGCTCGGCTCGAAGCCTGGCAGGCAGCGCCGGGAAGGGGGAGGGGGAGGTGGACGGGGAGGGGGGGCAGGGAGGGGGGGTTCTCGGGTTTCCTGGCCGCCCCGCGGCTCCCCCGGCTCGGGGGCGAGGTGCGCGCCCAGCGCTGCCGCGCGCCCCCTCCTCCTTCCCCCTCCCTCCGCCTTTGGATTTAAAACTGCAATTTGCTCTCCAGCTTGCTGAGAATGTTGGGGGGGGGATGAAGGGGGACCGTGGGAGCGGAGAACAAGGCTGGATTTTAGGATCTGCGCTGGGAAACGGGGAGACTGCGGAGGGAGGAGCCCCTCCTCTCCAACCCCCAAATCGCAAGGTTCCGCTGGTGCTCTGGGACTTGAGGGGCGGGGACCTAATGACCTGGAGGGGGTGTGGGGCGTAGGAGGGATTTGGGGGCGGCCGGGGCCAGAGGGGTTGGGCCGCGTGCCCGGTTACCTGGCGAACAAAGTCGGCTCACTTTTGCATAAATAAATAAATAAATAACCGCCTATCTATGCGTTTCCTCTGGGGCTCTGATTGAATCGGCCCCCTCTTCCCCAGGGGGTGGGGTGCTGAGTGACAGCTGTCAGCCCCCTGGGCCAGGAGCTGGGGGTAAATTGCTGAATCTCTCTGCCTTCTGACTGAGGGCGCCTTTCCCTGCTGGGTCTGGGTCTCCCGGCAGAGCCAGAGGGGCAGGGGGCTGGCTCTGAGTCTAGGAAATAACCTTGTTTCCTGTTCTACAGGAAAAGGGACAGCAAACCCAGAGTTTGGGGGCTGGGGATGAGGACTGATGGGAGCTTGGGAGGGGAGGGTTCCCCAGCAGTCTGACCCCCCAGCCTCCTGCCAGGCAAAGGGGCCAGCCCAGGGAGGAAGGATGTGGGCCTTGCTGGCCGGAGGCGGGAGCTGGGGCTGTCCCTGAGGCGGCAGCGGGCACAGAGAGGGAGGAGGGAGAGAGAGAAGCGGGGGCGGGAATTCTCTACCGCAGACCCTGGGGGCCAGGGCCAGATGTGGAGGGGTGGGGAGTCTCCCTCCCTTCCAGCTTGAGGGCCCTGGGGCTGGGCTGGGAGGGGCCAAGCCTGGTGCCCTCGGTTCTGCACCAGTGCCTGACTGGCAGGGCCAGCTGAATTTGGGCCCAGGCGTCACCCTGGGAGGCAGGGCTGGGCTGCACCAGCCTGGTCCCTGAGCACAAGGAGGGACCCTTGGGGGGCCTGTGTCTGTCTGGCTGGGCAGGCGTTTCCCGCCGGACCAGTTGGTGTCAGGCGGGACTTGGCCCCAGCTCCCTGGGCTGAGCTCAGGGTGTGAGGACAAGCTTTGCCTCCGGGTCAGGGTGGCCACATTTTGTCCGCTGCTGCTGTTGCCGCTGGCAGGGCGGGGGCATGTGCCCAGGCCTGGGCAGAGTCCTGCCAGGGGCATTTGGGGTGTTTCTATTGTTGGCTTGTTCCTGTTCCGTGTGGCCCGGTGTGTGTGCCTGTGTGAGCTGGGGCTGTAAGGGAAAGATTGCCAGTCTGTCTACCCCCCCAGCATGAGGGAGCAGGCAGGCTGGGCTGTGGTGGTGAGCTGTGGGGGGACCCCCCAGGTGGCATGTGCATGCAGCTTGCCATCTCCCTCCTTTGAGCAGATGTATATTTATTTTTATAGTAATGGAAAATCAAACTGGATAGTAAGTTGAATTCATTTTTTTCTCCTGCTGTGTCAATAGTTGGAGTAACCCCCAGAGACTGGTGAACTTCTGGCCCCAGAGTTCCCACCCTTCAGAGGTTGCAAAGACCAGTGAGGGCATGAGACTGGGGCCAGAGGCAGTGGGCACCAGTCCAAACCATGACTCTTGTCCCTCTTGGTCTGGCTTTGGGGTAAATGCCCAGGTAGGCAGGCATTGCCCCCCCAAGCCCCCATCCCCCAGGGTGTAGTTTGGCCAGTCAGCCATCCCCCTGGTCAGTGCCTAAGTTGTCCCCGATCCCTCAGGGACAGTCCCCTGGTGGGCTTTTTCCCGGCCTGGGCTCCCGGCCCACGTGCTGATATTTATTTTCTGTAGTAAAATCCATTTTTAATGCCGTTACTTTTGAAATAATATAGAGAGAAACAAATGTGATGTGTTTAAGTTGCCCTCTGTGAGTTTTTAATGTGATCTATGGCTGAGGTAGTGATGGAAGGCGCTGCTGGGCTTGGAGAAATTTGGTGTCATAAAGAAAAAGAGTTTGCTGTTTATGATGGTGGCTGGACTGGGGGGTCTGGAACAAGGTCGTGGGGGCAGGGAGCCCCCAACGCCCCCAGGTGCTGTGGATAGAAGCTTAGCTTCTGTTTCAGTGTGTGAGGTTCCGGGACTTTTCTGCACTGCTCCCCAGCCCTTGATGCAGCCTTTGGTGAAGGGGCTTGGGAGCTGGCGTGGGCGGGGAGTTTGCCTCCCCACTCCCCTTGTTTAGATCTTGGCAAGGAGGCTTCTGAACCCCCTGCTGAGCTAAGCGGAGGTGCTGTGGGGAGCTTGGACTTGGATTCTAAAGGAGATTAAAGGATGGAGTTTGTACCTGATCGCCATGGCTGTTGTAGGGTTGAGGAGCTGACTGTCCCAGGCAGAAGACGTTTGGGTGGGGGCTGCTCTGGTAGAGCTTCAGAGGGACTTTGCTTGTTCCTGAATCTGCCTGAAGCACTGACTTTGAACCATTCCCCTTCTGCCTCTGTGCTCCATCAGACAGGGGCTTCCTCCAGGCATACCTGATCTCCTTTTCGCCCCCTTCCCTACTCCCTCTGTCCCACTCCCGGTTAACTTTTTTTTTTTTTTTTTTGTAAAATACAGAGCTCTGTGTTCCGTGCCAGCCACCCAAGACCATGGGGTGCCATGCCTGCATACCAGATGCCCAGGCCCTTCTGGTTTGCCTGGGTGAGGTCAAGCAGGCTCACTATTATGGGATGGAGCCTAGCTCTGGGTCTGGGTCCCCGGGATCTCATGGGATCAAAGGGGGAGGGGCAAAGTCAGGATGGGGTGGGACTAGGGACTGCAAGAGGGAGCAGGGGTCCTGATGCTGCTCCTGGCAGCAGATGGGCCCCCCAGGGAGAAGCATGGGGGAGAACCCAGACAGCCACATGCTGGTGAACAGAGGGAGAGATGGAAACTGAAGCCATTGATGAGAGAGAGGGAAAAAAGGGGCAAGAAGTATGGGGTCACGGGCTGGCACTGCGGCCCGGAGGGCTTAGGGGGCCTAGGCTTATTCCACTCCTGCGGGGGAGCCAGACGGAGGATGTGTGGAAGGCCTTTCACCCGTGATCAACTGCTAGGGTTGTTTGGGGTAGAAAGATAAGCAGATGTCTCAGCAAAGAGGGAGGACAGGTGGGACAGACAGAGAAAGAATCCCATGAAAGGACGAATGGGAAGAAAACGAAGTCCAGGGGTCTTGACTGATGCCCCCCAGCCCCGGGACATTTCTTGTATATTCTCCCCAAATGTCTGAGAATGCAGCTGAGCTCCTGAGACCTCGGGGATGGGACCTGAGGCGGGTGTAGCACCCACAGGTTGTCGAGATACATTTGGGTTATAAAACCCAGGAGGCACTCTTGGGTTATAAAAGTGGGGAACATTAGGGCCCAGAGATCACAGGGGCATCCGTTTAGACCCTCACACACCCCAGTCTGACAGGCGGCCTCCAAGTTTAGAGAGGGGAGCCACTCGCCTGGGTTCTTGGACGCTCTGGAAGGCCAGGCAGGGACCCAGGCTCTTGCACTCCACCTAAGTGTAGCTAGAGAATTGGAACAGCTGCTGGGGGCCTCCTGGGTGCAGAGGGGGGCTGGAGGCTAAGGAGAGAAGCAGCCAGGCACCCTTGTGGCCAGAGCCCCCCCAGGGGAGGGGGAGGCGCCACGGCGGGGAGAGAGGGAGGGAGGGAGGAGAGAGAGGAGGGGAAACAGTGAGTCAGGCTTCCAAGAGCTGAGGATGAGAGAGCCAGAGCTGGGAGGGAGAGGGCAGGGAGGGCTGCTCTGCTGGGGAGAGGGAGGGGGCCCAGCCAGGGGCAAGGAGAGCCTGGGAGGGAGACAGCCAGCCCCTGGCTCTGGCCCTGGCCCTGGCCCAGCAGTAGGGCTGTATGGAGGGTGCAGCCAATATGGACTTTGAAGCCGGTCAGGAAGGAGCCAGCTTGTGCCTCTGCAGCATCTCTTAATTCATTCCTCCTTTCTGATCTTGTCCCGGGGTCTCAGGAGGATGACCCTGTCTTCCGATCCCTTCCTCTTGGGGCTCAGTTTCCCCATTCATTGTGAGGTTTGGGCTGTGAGTTGCTGGAGAGGAAGTAGGAGGGACAGAGAAGGTTGGGGGAGCGTTGAAGGATGCAGTCGCAAGCTGCTGGCTGTGTGTGTGCTGGAGACACTGCTGGAGCTGACACTAGTGCAAGAGAGGTGCAGGCCTCTGGATCAGGACTCCTGTTGAGCCCGAGTTCTTGTCATATGGTGAGAGCTGCGGGGGGGCAGTGAGCACAGAGAGACACCGGGTGTGTGTGTGTGTGTGTGTTTATGGGTGGGGAGGGATGTGCTGGTCTGGCGGTGGTGGGTGGGCTGCTAAGGCCTTTCAGGATGGCCAGTGCCTAGACTGGGCCAGGGTCCTACATGCTCAGAACCAACCTCTGCTGTTGCTGGGGAGACACTGGTGTGATTCGCCACGTTGCTAAGGGTAGCTGGGGGTTGGGAATGGGTCTGTGGAGCTGGCAAGAACTGCGTGCACAGCCCCTCCTGCCTGGAACTGGGACCAGAGCAGGAGGGATCCCCAGGGACTGCTTGGAAGGGAGGAGGGAAGGAGCCCTCCCTCCTGCCCAGCTGACAGGAAGCCCTGGCTCCCAGCCCCTCCTTCCCCTATGGCCTGGTCTCCCCTGCCCCTCTCTCCTGAATCCCAGCATCTCCCCATTGGCTAGGACAGAAGGAAGGTGGGCGCTGGGGAGCCCTCTCCTGTAAGGCCTGGCTTTGAGGGGATGGTGAAATGAAGGTACCGTGAGGCTAGTATCCCTCCCAGCCCTACCATGCAAGAGCTCAGGGGCAGTAAGGCCCTTCGTTCTCTCTCTCTGCTCTGGGGTCCTTGGCCTGGGAGCCCAGGGGAGAGGCTGTTTCTGCAGCTGGCTGGCCCCAACTTCCAATTCGGCCCAGCTGCTACTGAAGCTTCCAGAAGCTGCAGCTCTGCACCCCCTCTCCACCTCCTGAGCCATGAGAGGTCTCTGCTGACCTGAGGGAGGTTGTCTTAGGGAGCGAGTGGGCACCCTTAGAAGGACGAACACAGACAGCCAGACAGATGGGTGATGGAACAGATGGACAGGGAAGCCCACGCACAGACAGACCAAAAGAGACGGACAGATGGACTTGGATGGGGAGAGACGGACAGACAGAGGTACTGGCGGAAAGAGGAGTCAGAAAAATGGAAGAGCTGAAGAGAAAGAGACTTGGAGGCAAAAAAGGAAGACAGTGAGTGAGAGACAAGAAGAGATAAAGGGAGGGAGAGAGGGAGGGAGAGAGGGAGGGAGAGAGGGAGGGAGAGAGGCTGGAGGCTACAAACCACAAACAGGGATTTGATGAGAATCTGGAAGGTGTTTTCTGCCTCTTCCCTCCCCAAACCCCCAGGCCAGCCAAGTCTCCATTCCTTCCACCCCCGGCTTCGTTTCCAGCTGCTAAAGAGGTCAGGGAGAAAGGGAGAGAGCGAAGCCTTGCAGAGCCCCTGCCTCCCTACTCTTCTGTCCAAGGGGCTCTGCACAGATTTATAGAAAAACTCTCAAGCTCACTGTCATGGGGGGGTCCTTCCTCCTTGTATAAGCGTATCCCCTACACCCACACCTGTCCCCATGCATGTGTACACACACACACACACACAGAGGCACACACACACAGAGGCACACACATTTTGTGACACGCAGCTCTCTACCCTCACAGTCATTCTGCAAGTCCCCACATAACCACCCACACAGGCCCTGTCATGAGGTCCTAAGACATGTTGTCTCACACACAGAGTCACATGAACACAGTGCCAGCCACACCTGAACAGAGAGAGTCCAGCTGGCACGTTGGGGAGGCAGGAGGCCCCCTCTGTCAGTGCCTCAGTGAGGGCCTCTTCTAGGAAGGTGCAGGGCAAACCTAGACACTGGGGTGGGTAGTGGGGAAGAGCTGAGAGTGTGTGTATGTGGACTTGTACACATGTGTGTCCCTCTTGGTGTATGTGACAGAGACCAATCACATGTGAACTGGGGTAAAGATGTGACAGTGTGTGGGTGGGCGTACGATAGCGACTGGTCAGGTATAGTTGTAGATGCACCTTGATGTGATGGGTGTGTGTGTAGGGTACACGTGTGGCTCTACAGGATTTTTGGAGAGTGCGTGGCTCTGATGGGGCATGTGTCTGTGAAGGTCCAGGGTATGGAGTGAGCAGTGTGTGTGAGGGTGTGTGTAGAGGTGGGAGGGTGGTATGTGAGTAGAGGGAGCATCAGGGCGAAGCTGCAGGTGTGAAGCTGTGAGCTTGTTGTCTGGGCTGGAGAGGTGTTTTCAAGGCCTGGCTGCTGTCAGAACAGGGGCCTTCAGTGCAAACACATGAGAAGGGTGCAGGACTCACGGTTGGGCACTGACCCACACAGATGCACAAGGACAGGCATGCCAGCCCCGTCTTCCTCCTTCCTCTCGCCTAGTGTCAGTGGTTTTCAAAAGAGCCTCCATGAGGACTGTTTGCTGTGCAGTTCCCCCTACCCCCAGCCCAGCTCTTCAAACACAGTGATGGCCTTCAGGCGGCTTTGTGGCTCCTGCCTCAACCTTCTGAAAGCAGATGGGTGGGCTGGGAGCCGTTGCTGCCCCTCCAAGGAGTGAAGAGGGCCTGGGCATAGGCAGAAACAGCTGGACCGCCTGTCCTTGCAAGGCATTCTGCCGCAGAGGAGTGCTAGCGGACAGCCCCCGTCAGCCCCTGAGCAAAGTCCAGCGCTCTGTTCTTTATCTCCCCAGAGGGGCATCCACCCTTACCTTAGGGCCCCATCGCCTCAGAGCACAGGACCCAACTACAGTGTCAATACCTCCTAAATATATAGTTGTCCTGCATGCACATAGCTCTGACACCCCCAAACACAACTGCTGTTAAATACCTGTAAGCACACAGCCACAACACTTCATGAACACCCATTCACTCTAGATATGAACCTCTCCTTGATAATCTAGCTGCCTCAAATACACACAGCCCTAGCGCACCCCTAGAGACCACCACACACTCCTACTAGCATGGCTGCAACACTTCCCCAAACACCAGGAACCCGGTTCCAGCCCTAAATATTCTGCCACACTTGTATTCTATAGCCCTCAGCATCTCTCTGGCATCTGTGAGCCTTTTTTTTTTTTTTTTTGGTATGGGGAATTGAACTCTGGACCCTGCCCTTGCCAGGCAGGCACTTATGCCACTGAGCTATATCCCTGGCTCCAGTAAGCCATTCTTACCATCCCACATCACAGAGGTACTAGTGATGGTGTTCAGTACCTCCTCAGATGCAGTCTGCCTCCCCACCTGGGTACAGCAGCCCCTGCCACACTGTCACACCCCCAGCTTCCCTTCAGCCCCAATAACTCCCAAGCCTATTGAACTCCCAGTAACCTTTCCAGAGATATACCCAAACTCCTTCAGAAACAGTGGAGGCCCCAGCAATCCACCTTTTCAAGCATGTCTGCAGCCCTAGCACTTACCCAGAGCCCCTAATGCATCCCTAAGTACTCCAGTGTGCACGCACACGCGTGCACACGCGCGCACACACACGCACACACACACACGCGCACACACACACACACACACACACACACACACACACACACACACACCTTCTACCATATCCTGAACTATATCAGCTCCCTCTCCAATCCCAAACCCTTAACCAGATATATCCAGGACCCAGCTATAGTCCTAATACCTTCCTCCATACACAGAACCTAGAGCCCTAACATCTCCCTGTACACACACATTTCCCCCAGCCATAGCCTGGCATCCTCCAACCACACACACACACACATGCTGCTCCAGCATTCACTCAGTCAAGAACGCCCCCTGTAGCCACAACATTTACCTCAAACACAGACAGCTTTAGTTCTCGTATGTCTCCAAACAGTCCCCACAGCCTCTAATACCTTTCCCAACATGCATGTGCATGCACAGACCCTCCCACAGGTCTCCATACCTCGACAGGCAATCCTGCCTGAGTCCCAGCAACTCCCCAGATGTAGCTCAGCTCTGGCTCCAGGACTTTGTTCAGCCACGTAGGGGCCTGGGGCCAGGCCTATACCTCTCCAAGCATGATACCACACTTACCCATGACATGCACAGCCTGTCAGTCACAGCCCTGACCTGTTACCCACTGGAGCTCACCGGCAGCTCTGTTGCTCCCCCTGCACCCCGCAGCACCATGTCGAAGAATACCCTCCCCGGTTCTCCTGTAGCCCTCACTCCCACCAGCCACACATTCCAGCACACCCTCCCCCACCGCCCGTTCCCCCCAGACAGCCTCACCTTCACACGCCTTGCTCTCCCTCTCTTTGCTGCCCAGGCCTCCCCCACTTCCCAGAGCCTCCTCTGCCTGGGGAGCCATCTCCACCCCTCACTGCCCCAGGCCTTTCATTCCTGGACAGTGAAGCTGGACATCTGGTTCAAAGCTGCCCCCCCCAAGACCCTGTGCTCTGGAAACTCTGGCCTGGGCTTAGGGGCTTGGGGCCTCTTTGGGTGTGGGACAGAGCCCTTTGGAACCTGGTTATCCTGGTCTCTCAGCCAAGAACTCTGAGTACCCAGCCCTGCCTAGGCTCTGGCATGTATGTGGGGGGCTGGGGGAATAACCCCCAGCCTGCACTTTTCAAGTGTTTGCCAACCCCTACTCCCACCTCTTGGCTCACCTGAGAAGGACATGAGCTGGGGCTTCAGAGAGAGGGATGGGGAAGGTGCTGGCTTGATCTCCCCACCCCATCTAGACTGCAGGGCATGGTCTCCCTGGGAGTCAGTTCCGACAGTGAAGGTTACTTTACTAGATGCATGATTTTAAACAGAATCTCCACCATCTGTTCCACCCCCTAATTACAGATGCACAGAATCCGCCTCAGAGGGCAGCATGAGGGGAGTGATTTAGAGGCTGAGCTGCTTCTGCTTGCATTAGGGTTGGGGAGGTTGTGGGGGCTTTGAGGATAGCTCACAGCCCCCCAATATCATCTCTTTCCTGGGTGTCCCAGATGCCTCTTCTCTTGCTGGCAGAAGGCTCATAGGGGGGGTCCCCCCAACCCCAAGACCTGAAAGAAGAAGCAACTGCAGTGCTACAGGGGTCCCCAACACATTGCCTGTGTCTCAGTTGAGCAAGTCCTGGGTTACAGGCTCCATTAGGGCCTTAAAAAATTCAGTGGATCGATCTGCCTGCCTCTTGTGCCCTGGGGAGCCACAGGCGCTGGCTTGGCCCAGCTGTCTGCCCACCCAGGATATAGGAGGGATTGGTGAGATAGGGAGGGGTCAGAGGAGAGGTGGGCTGCCAGGTCTGGCAGTAGAGGACATGGGCAATCATGCCATGTCCCACCTGGTGTGTTTGCACATAGAGTGCCCATCACCTTGGTAGAGCTGCCATGCTGGACACCAGCTGGAGTCTGTGGGTTTGGGTCAGCAGCCTCAAGGACCAGAGGGTCTGAGGGACGTGTGGTTACACTCTGGGACAGGTCTGTCTTTGCCCGTGGGCACCAGGGACCTGGGCCCCCACCTGCTTGGTGGTGGTGGCAGCAGCAGTGTGGCAGCAGTGGGCACACTGCAGAAGACTCTGGAGCATTCACTGCAGAGAGAAAGGGAGAGAGGTTGGGCTGGAGGAATTTTAAAGATTGCTGCAGGCAGGAGGGTCTCTGGAACCCTGTGGAGTGGGCAGTCATGCAGAAGTAATCCTATCGCTGCCTGCCTGGAGGAGTGCAGGAGAGGGGGTGGGGAGGACAAGCTGCTGCCCCTTTGCCACCTCAGCCCCCTGCCCAGCCGGTCCTTGAATTAGCCAGGGACTCTGGGACCTCCCTTGAGGAGGATGTCTTTGCCATTCCACCTTAGCATGTGTGCCCTAGAGGGCCAGTGCCACAGCTATCACTCAGCTCTGAGCTCTGAGTTTGATAAGTAATGCAGCTCAGAGGTAAAGGCCAAACCAGCCCCTGGTCACCTTGGATCACCCAGTGTGGTGCCTCCAGTTGGCAGTCCTGTGGCAGAGCCCCTCTCCCTTCCAGCCTCGTCCTCCTCTTCTGCTGTGTGAGCTTGGGCCAGAGACTCAGCTTCTCTGGGCTAGGCTAGGGGCAGAGGAGTATGGAAGAACCCAGAAACCCCTGTCCTTTTGTCCCACCTCCCAGCCCTCACAGGTTAACCGGCAGCTGGCTCAGCCAATGCAGGCTGGGATGGCCTGTTCCACGAGGGCCTCATCCGTTCTGGCCCCTCCATTTTGCAGATGGAGTAACCGAGTCCGAAGGTGGAAGGACGGTCAAGGCCAGCCTGCTGATGAACCCCTCCTTCCTGCCCCGTTCTGCTGTCACTCAGGCTCTTCTCAGCCTCAGCTCAGCTAAGAGCAGGGCCTGGGGGGGGTAGGGCGGGGGATGTTTGGGAAAGTGGTTGCGGCTGAGAGGTTGCCATGGCGATACTGCAGGATGCTGAGCTGAAGTGGGGGTCCCACAGGGTCTCTGGGGCCCCCAGCTCCATACCCCTGTGGTCTTCTCCTCCCCATCTCCTGTCCCCCACCCAGATGCCTGTCAGGCGGCTCCAGTGACAGGTTGGGTGGGTGACAGGTGGTGCAGGTGATGGGCTGGGTGGGTGATGAGCCTGGGTGGGTGACAGGTGGTGCGGGTGCGAGGCAGGCAGGTGACAAGCTGGGTGGTGACGGGCTCTGTGGATGACAGGCAGGGGGTGTGGTTGGTGAGGATGCTGTCTCCTGGCTGGTGGCCTGTTGCAGCCCCCCTACCCTCTTGCATGTGCATACACATAGACTCTGGGCTCAGAGCTTGGGGCTAAGATACTAATGAGGCTTATTACACATGGAGGGGCAGATGCCCAGGCTCACTAATGAGAGGCCTTTAACGAATAGGGGAGACATCTGAGGGGCTTCAAGGAATTTGGCTGGCCTTCCTGGGCTGAGGTCCTGGGGGTCCCGACCTGGCTAAGGGAGGAGTCTGGTCTCATCCTCCGGCCAGATCAGGATCCTTCCTTCCCTTTGCCCCTGGCCACTTTGATTTATGTTAATACCATACTAACCAAGTCACTCTAACCACTATTGTTCAAGCAATTACTGTGTGTCAGACATGGTGCCAAGCGCTTTATGTGTATTTTTTCATTTCAACTCAACACCCCTAGGAGGGAGGCACTGTTCCCCCATTTTACAGATGAGGACTCAGACTGAGAGAAGAGATGGTGCAGCTTGATTTTATTTATTTTTGTTTGTTTGTTTGTTTGTTTGTTTTTTGAGACCAAGTCACACAATGTAGTCCAGGCTGGTCTTGAACTCACTTTGTAGTCCAGGGTGGAGTGAAATTTGCAGTGATCCTCCTGCCTCAGCCTCCTGAGTGCTGGAATTACAGGTGTGTCCCGTCCCCCGTCCCCCTCCCCCACCCCTGCATCCCTGGTTGCATCTGGGATTTTAATTCAAGTCTGTCCCCCACCCCTCAGACCTTGTCCTCACAGCCACACCACCAGTAAGACTTGGGTGTGGGTGCAGACCCTGACACTCTCAAAGAAAGTTTCCATTTCATTCTTCTGGCAAAGCATGTGCGCTAGAGGGGTAATCACCATGAGGCTTCAGCTCTGACTCAGGTGACCTGAGGGACTCTTCCAGCTAGCTGCTGCAGCCTCACCCCATCTGGCCCAGATTCTGGTGACACCCCTGGGCTAGAGAGTGGGCAGGGCTTAGTGCTGAGGGGCTGAACCGAGCAGGGGACACCTGGGATATCTGAGCCACTTCCTGCATTGTGTGGTGGGGAGCTGAGCTCAGAGACAGCAGCAGCAGCAGCCCAAGGTCACACACCCCGAGAGTCACAGAGCCTCTTGGGATCGCAGGTCTCCCAGCCTCTCGAAAGGGTGGGGCTGGGTGTGGTGCCAGGGCTGGGAGGCCTCCTTCCTGAGCTCCACCCACCAGCCTAGTTTGTTTCCCTGGAGGTTGTGAGCCCCCAGCTCCTGTGAGGGTGCAGGGTTGTTGGCTGACTCTTTCGGGTCATGCCCCCTCCCATCGGTCTGGGCCCCCAGTATCAGCTGAGCCCCTCCATTTGGAACCCGCTGGGGTGGAAACTCCCTGGCAACAGCTGATGGATGGGTTAGGGTCTTGACATTGTGCAGGGGCCACAGCGTAGCCCTGAAGGGACCAGGCTGGGACTGGGGGTCCTGGAGGGGAATTTAAGGGAGAAGAGTGAGGCTCATAAATCTTGGAGCATCTTGTTTATCCTCAACCTTAGTCTCTTAACAAACTTGCTCTCTAGCAGCTCATCTGAGGGGTGCGGAAGTTGGGGGAGCCCGCTCGACCACTCCCCTCTCCCTCCGATGGAGGCTCCCTTCTTCTGAAATTATACCCCTGGGAAAGAGAGGTTTGAAATCTCTTCCTGGTGCCTCCCAGCTCAGCCTGGAGAGGAAGGAGAGCTGGGATCCAGAAGATTTTTACCAGGTGCAGGACACACGGCCATGTCCTGTGAACCCCCCAGTCTGAGAGAAGCAGCAGCCTTGCCCTGTGAGCCCTCAGAGCTGGAGGTGAGGTCTAGAGCCCAGCTGGGTGTGTGCTGAGGTCAGACGGGGGTGGTGATGGGTAGCTGGCCTGGGAAGCTTTCTCAAGGCTGAGGTTTAGGGGAGGCCAGAGGAAGGGCGGCGGTTTGCCTGGGGGGCTGGGGAGCCATCTTTGGTTGGGAGGCAGAGGGTCTAGAAGGATCTGGCTTTCCCACAGGCCCAGGCAACAGTAGGCTGGAGTTCTGGGGCCCTTCCAGCTCCCCAGGGAACTCGTTGCTGCCTGGCCCTGGGGACCCAGGCGTCCTGGCGGGTGAGGGCGGGTCTCCAGCAGGCGCCCTGCCAAACCCCGCAGCCTGCTCACCAGGAATCTTGTTGCTGAGAGATGGAAAATCCCGGCTGGGCCTGCAGCTCATCCCTCCCCTCCGGGGGGAGGAGGGGCCCAAAGATCCCTTCCTGCACCCCCCTTCCCATCGGGGGCAGGGCCCTCCTCAGCAGTGGGTGGGGCTGGGGGGCCCAGGACAGGCCTCTAAGGCCAGTCACATGTCCTGGAGCCCTGCCCAGCCCACAGTGGGCACCAGGGCACTCTGGAGGCAGAATGAGCCTGGTGCGGCAGAGGCGGGGTGGGGGTGGGGTGCTGGGGCCCAAAAGGGGTCTGGGTGGGGGCTGGTGCCTGGCCCTGGCCCTCCTGGCTCCCCCAGGGCGGAGGGTGAAGAGTTGGTTCTCTCCTTGGACAGGAAGACAAATGATCCCATTATGGGAGCGTGATTTTATTCCACGTGTCACGGAGTCTGAGATTAACTTGCTCACCAGTCTGTGACAAACCCCTCACACCCAACATATACACAGAGGCAAAGAGACACACACATATACTTGGTGTCACAAACACATATCACACAGACACAGATGAGCATTTCCATACCACACCACGTGGCGTGGCCTCACACTCAGAGACACAGGCACACCTACTTAGATCTAGACCCACAGCCTCAAAGCACAATGTGTCCCCAGTCACACAGAGGCCACAGAGCCCCACAAGCACAAACAAGCTGTCCAGGGGTTGCTTACACTCAGTACTTGGTAGATAAGCACAGAGTTACAGATACATAGTGCCCATAGATGCAGACACACTTGGACACACACAAAACCAGGCAAAGTCATACAGACAGGCATGGACCAACAGCCACACGCTCTGAGACAAAGGCCCAGATACACACAGAGACAAAGACAGGCAGAGACACACAGCCGGCGGGGCTCACAAGCACAGGCGTGCACACCCGGACACAGACAAAGACAAATAAATGCCCAGAGGTTTTGCTGTGGACAGATGTAGAAGCACATGCACATCTGGGCCGCCTCCTCGACCTCCCTGCCTGGGGACATTGGTAATCTGGTGCCTGTGGCTCCAGGGAAGACTCTGAGGAATCTTCTGCTCTATGAGAGCCCCCCACCCTGGGCCCAGGGCCAGCTCCCACTTCTGGCACCAGGCCCAAGGCCGAGGCCCTCTCAGCCACACCCTCAGCAGAGCCCGGACACCTCTTACCTTCCCCGTTGGTCACACTCACAGGCACACTGGCTTCCCTTGCTTGTCCTCAAAGTGCCCCCCTGTACAGTCTCTCACTCATACATCCCATGTGCCTCTTGTCTTTCTCAGTCACTCCGCCCCCCACAGATATGTTCAGCCTCCATTTCTCTCGCACGCACTCGCTCACAGCCTTCCCCACTCACACACGCCTGCGTACTCATAGCCTCTGCAGCACGCACGCACCCCCTCCACACGCACACAGTTCCTCACATACTTCTGCCTTCTCGCACAGGATCATTCACAAGTGCAACACACACATGCTCTCACATGCAGCCTCACCTCTCTCACACGTGCACGTACATGCACTTTCAGAGCCTCCCGCCACTTTCCTTTCTCTGTCGCTCACACACACTGCCAACAACTGCTGATTAGCCATGATGGTATTTGTCACATTGCTTCACTGTGTCCCTGGCCTCCCTAGCCTCAGTCTTTCCTCTTGGCCTTGGGATCTTTTGTCATTTCTCCATCTAGTCAACAAGTATATATAGGAAATTCATTCATTGAACAACTAGGGATTGGGCATTGTTTATGAGGTAAGCCTTAGGGAGACTGTTGGTGGCCAAGACAGACACAGGTCCTTCCCTCATAGAGCTCTGTTTGTGAGCAGCCTGCTTGCTTGTTGCTTGTCTTCCAACTAAACTGGAAGGTAACCCTTGGTCCCAGCTGTTGATGGATGTGTAGGAATTCACAATAGGAAGAATGTAGGAAGGTTGCTCTGGTAAGAGGGAACAGCATATGCGAAGCCTGGCAGTCAAGCAGTGTGGTGTACTTAAAGGACATGCTGCTGTTCAGGGCCCAGAAGATACACTGCAAAGACGGCAGAGGCCAGATGTTGCAGACCAGATGCCATGCCCAGGGGTTCGAGTTTTATCCAGTGTTCTGCTAAGAGTCATGGGAAATTCTTTGTGGCAGGACCAGAGTAGGGACAGACTGGAGGCAGGGAGGCTACTTGGGAGGTTTGAGGAGAATGAGAGATGATGGTGGTCTAACCTAGAAGAGGTGAGCAGGGTAGGGAGGAGATTCATTTAGGGCCAAGGATCACAAGGATCATTGCAGTTCCCGTTCCAATGCTCTGTGGCCTCAGGAAAGAGTGAGGCACGTCATGCGAAGATGAGACAGTGCAGGGCTGGGCTTGTAGTAGATGCTCAGTAAATAAGAGCTGTTATTGTCACTTATCTGTGGGATGGGGAGGGATCTGATGAGCACCTGGGTCAGGTGCTGGGGTCCAGAGGCAGCAGCTCACCAGCTGTCCTGCAGGCAGCAGAGAGGGCTATGGGTAGGGGTAGAAGTAAAGCATCTGGGAGCTTAAAGGAAGATGAGGAAGCTCCTGCTAGGGCTCTGAGTGGCTCATGACAAGGAGAGGGTGGTTGGGCTGGCCAGGGGAATTTGGGCAGGCAGGTTGGGGAAGGTGCTTCAGGGAGAGCAGACTCTGATCAACAGCCTGAGGGCAGGACTTGAGAGTTGGCTGAGTCTCATCCACTGGGTGTAGGGCACAGGGCAACGGGAGTTTTAGGGGTTAGCATTGTGGAAGCGAGGCCTTAGGGGCCAGGCTAAGGGGTGTCAGTGTGGAGCTGAGCTGAGCTGAATTGAGAATCCATTGTTTTGTGGTAGCATGGCGCATGCCATTGTATGCAGCTTTGGGCCCGACCACTTGCCCTCCCTGGCCTTGGTTTCCTCATCTGTGTGGTGAAGGAACTCTGGCTTTGCGGTCCTAGGAGTTGGTCTGGCCAACTCGAGCGGGCACTTCTGGCTTAGGATTCTGGCCTCAGCATGCTTTCTGCCTGAACAAAAGGAAGGAGCCGAGTCAGGGACCTCCAGGGGCAGATTGAGGGTACCCTGAATGAGGGGCCAGAGCACATAGAAGAGGAAGAACCTTTCTGGGATTTGATTCCAAGCCCTGGAGGGGACCCAGAAGAGAGGGCCGCAGTCCCTCTTTTTGCCTGCCCACTGTGGCACTGGATGTGGGCCGTGTGCCTATAGGAACACGGTGCCCAATCCCTGGCCCAACAGGTGTCAGGACTCTGCCCACTGGCCAGGGAGCAGGGTTTTGGGGTTCAGGAATGTGACCAAGGCCTGGAGTCCCCTGGAGGTAAGGAGCCTGGGCTAAGGAGCCAGGAAGCCAGATCCAGAGGAGTGGCAGATTTCAAATGAATGTCTGTGGGTAGCTGAGTTCTCCCACTGACATTTGGGGTTGCTAGGAGCTGTAGTGTAAGGCAGGTTCTAGTGACCCCCCCCAATTGTCCCGGATCCTGGCTGAGAGGGGCCCTTTAAGCATCTCACCTGTGAGGTGGGGCTGGGAGAGAATTAATTTCCTGTGCTATTTTAATTTTACTGTATTTAATTTGCTGTTTATTTTAATTAATTAACAGAGGTAATCGACTATCCTAACTTGCTGCTGCTGACTCCTCTTCCTTTTAGGAGTGGAAGACCAGGCCAGGTGATTATTGGTTTAGCTGTTGGGGAGAGGGAGAGCAGAGGGCCTTGGGGCTCACCCCTCTCCTTGTGCCCATCACCTCCCTGGATCTTCCCCACTCTCTGCGTTCTCTGTGGCCAGCAGAGGCCTGACATGAGACCTCTGCTTGGCTCCCAATAAAGAATATTTTAATGTCAGGGAACTTGCCTTGGGTGGTGCTTAAGGATTGTTGGGGAAACTTTTAAAGTTGGGGTGGCGCTTAAGGATTATTGGGGAAACTTTTAAAGTTGGTGTGTGTGTGTGTGTGTGTGTGTTTTCTAGCAGCTGCTTTCTCTACTGCAATGCTCAAAACAGCACATGCCATATCTATGTGGCTGGCCCACGGGGACTGGCATGTCCAAGCAGCTGTGGACACATCTATGGATATGATTTCAGTTATTTGTTAATCCCTAGGACAGACCTGGTGGGGTTGGGATTATCCCGTTTGGCGAATGAAGAAGATGAGGCTGAGAGAGGCTAGGTGACTTGCCCAGCGTCACACAGCAGCTAGGGGAAGCGGGCCTGGATTCTGTCTGTGATCTGTCTGACTGCCTGTAGAGTTAAGGGCTGGAGAGAGGGGAGAGGAGGTGGCTCAGGAAGAGCTTTAGTGTGAGGGGATTATGTCAGAAGTCTGAGAGGGACAGGAAATGGGGTCCTCTGGCTCTGGAGCACATGAAGGTGGGAATGGGTCCCTGCCACACGGGGCTTCCTGCAGGGGTAAAGTCTGCCTCCTCTTCCCGTTTACCTGTGTCTTCGGTCATCTGTTTGGAATTAGGGTTTGTTTTGTCTCTTACTCTGTACCTTACTTTAGGTTGAGCCGTACTTTTATTTATTAAGTGGGGGTTTTTTTGGTTTTGATTTGTTTTTATTTTTTTGTTTCTTGGTTCTGGGAGCTGAACCCAGGACCTCATGAATGCTAAAGCACAGTCACTGGGCTCCGTCTCCAGTGTCACTTTTTATCTATTTAATGAACAATTTACTTAGCATTGGGGTTACTTACCACATCCCAGACACTTTGTAAATCCGCACATAATCGTCACAGCACCCCCAGGCTTGTTTTACGTGCACTTGTCCCCTACCCTTGTTTCTCCTTCCCTGGTTTCAGCTAACTGTGGTCAACCGCAGTCCCAAAATATTAACTGGAAGGTTTTGGAAATAAACAGTTTGTAAGTTTTCAGTAACATTTAAGATAGTATGTTGTATTTGATTCCTGTTACTGTTAATGTCTTACTGTATCTAATTTATAAGTTAAACTTTATCATAAATGTATCTGTAGAGGAAAAAAACATAGTATCCATAGAGTTTGGTATTCTCCACAGTTTCAGGCAGCCACTGGTAGTCTTGGAGCATTCCCCTTTAGGAACAGGGACTACTGTTTTAGCAAACCAGGGCCTTGGAAGGCTAAGCGACTTACCCAAGGTCACACAGAGTCTACCTTCGAACTGAGAACACTGGAATCCAGAATCCTTCTGAAGCATCATGCTATCCTGACCTTGGTGCCCTAAATGAGAGATCCAGACCCTGAGTTCCCAGGAGATCTAGCATCTTTGGGAAGCCTCTTCTCTAGATCCAGCCCTGTCCTCACCAAAGCACTAGGGTGTTCCTTAATGGGGATGGTGGAGCTTGGGCTTTCATTCCTGAGTGTCCTAGTCACTTGACTCCTCCCTGAGCCTCAGTTTCCTAATCTGTCAAGAGAAAGTAACTGATGCCATAGAGTCTTGGGAGGCTCAAATGAGATAAAATACGTCGGGTTTGCACGTCAAAGCAGAGGCTCAGTAAGTGTCCATCTAGGACCCAACACCTGAAGGAAGGAAGAAAGCATCCTACTCCTGGGATGGGGGTGTGAGCAGATCAGGATAGGGATGGTAAGGATGGGGATGGCAGTGAAAGTCCTGGCATTGGAATCAGACTGCTTAGGTTTAAAACTCAACCTTAACAAGTGGTTTCCTGCTCTCAGCCTTGATTTCCTTATCTGTAAAATGGGTGTAATAGTAATTCTTCCCACCCCAAAGGGTGTGGTAAAGATCAAATTTATCCCAAAATAATATTAAACTTAAGTGTTAGGTGCCAAGCATGCCTCCAATCACAGCAAATAGTAAAAGTTTAATGCACATTAGCAATTAAATCATTCTAATCGAGAAAGAGGGAGGAGACACAGTAAAAAGCCTTAGAAATAATAGAAGGGTGGAGTTTGATGAGTGCTTATTAGGTGTCAGGTGCTTTCACTCCTGAGGCAGGTACTTGTACTGTCCTCATTTTATAGGTAGGAAACAGGTTCAGAGAGGTATAGTGATATTCCCAAAGAAACCTAGCTGGTAGGGAATAGAGCTACAGTTTGCCACTAGAAAGCAATTTTTTTTAAACTTTTTCTGCTGGCACTGGGAATTGAACCCAAAGCTTTTGCAGTGAAAAACATACCCAGCTTTTTTTTTTTTTTTTTGAGACAGTTTATTAAGTCACTAAGTTGCCCAGGCTAGGTTTGAACTTGCTATGTCCTCTCAGCCTCCCAGAATGCTGGGATTATAGGAATAAATATACCTCCATGCCTGGCCTGGAAAGCCATGTTCCTAATTGCAAAGCTTTAAACTGGCTTCAGAAATGTGGTATGTGGGTGGGGGCATTGGTCTTGCAGAGGAAGGGGACAGAAAAGTGAGTGGAAAGACAGGCCAGAGCCAGAGCATTCCAGCTCAAGCAAAGGCCCCGAGGTGAGAAGAAATAGCAAAGTTTAGGGCTGTGAAGCAGAGGAAATGAAAATGGCCCAGCAGAATGAGGGTTGGGAGGGCTTGTGGCCTGGGGGACATAGGGAGCGTGATGGCCTCAGGGAGATAGGGAAGGCGACAGATTCAAGACACTTAGCTAATGGTCAGGAAAGGAAATAGAACACAGTGATCAACAGGACAGGCTCTGGAGACAAATCCTAGCCAGGCTGCTTCCCCCCACTGATCAGGCAGGTCACTTAGTGTCTCATTTTCAAAATGAGAGGTAATCAAAGTACCTGACTCCTCAGAGGAGATGATCTGGGGAAGCACTCAGCGCAGCTCCTGGCACCTAGTATGAACTTGACTCACTCATTCTTCAGCTATCAAGCACATGCTGGTGTCAGGCACTTTGCTAGGACACAGAGCAATGGAAAAAACCCAAACAAACAAACAAACAAATAAACCAGAAGAAAATCCCTACCCTGAAGGTGCTTACGTTTAGAGGGTGAAACAATTCCCACAAAAACAAGTAAAATATATGGTCTGGCAGGTGTCAAGGAAGAAAGTGAAATGGGGAGGGGCTTAGTGTCAGATTTGTAGGGTTATTGCAACTTTATTTATTTCTGTTACTTTTTTGAAATGAAGTCTATGTTGCCCAGGCTGGTCTCAAGCTACAAGTTCAGGTGATTTCCCTCAGCTCAAGCTCCGCACGCTCAACCCGAGTCATGATTTGAAATACATTTAGAAATGGAGACCGTGGTTATTATTTGTAGTATTGGCAGGTTTTAGTAGAAAAGGCATCTTCTCTTTGTCTTACATGAGAGTCATGTGAGATATAGACACTGCGGTCTCCATCCTACAGATGAGGATGCTGAGGCTCAAAGGGAAGACTGACCCAACTCATGACTGAGCACGGTGCTATGCTGGCTGAATCCCTGTGATTCTGTAACAAAACAAGTTCTGTTCCTGAAAGCATAGAGGACAGTATGGAGCTGGTCTGTAGAAGACAGGAGCAGTGTTAAGGTAGGTCAGTGTCGCTGGGCGTGGTTGTGTATGCCTGTAATCTAGCACTTGGGAGGCTGAGGCAGGAAGATTGCTGTGAGTTGCAGGCCAGCCTGGGCTGCATAGTGAATTCAGGGCCAGCCTGAACTACATAGCGAGAACCTGTCTCTCTCTGTCTCAAAAAGAAAAAAAAAAAAAAGTATGTCAGGGTCTAGCGACAGAGGCCTGCTTCCTGGAGCCAGAGCTGTCGTCAGCATACCCTGGCCTGGCCTCCTCAGGGTGAGCTCAGAGAGCAGCTGGAGCCAGGAGCAACCCCAAGGGTAGAGCAGGGGCAGCAGGCTAGGTCTGAGACACTGCGTGATTGAACAGAGGGGCACAATCTGTCCAGAACTGAGTGAGTGTGTGGGTGGTGTCGAAACTGAGGGGAGCAAAGGGAGGAGAGGGAGAAGTCAGCCTGCTGACCAGATGAGAGGGAACGGCAAGGAGGTTGGCCAGGCCAGAGAACTGGCTGTGAAGGCCCTTGAATGTCAGGCCAGAGACCTCAGCCTTGATGTTGTCCTCAGCAGTAGAGAGCTATTAAAGGTTTCAGGGCAGAGACTGAGTGTCATGGGAATGGGATTTGAGGAAGGTATACATATCTAGCACCAGGTGGAGGAGATTCCACGGAGGTGGCTGGAGGTGGGGAACCCGCTGCGAGGCTGTCACAGTTGAGCAGGTGAGAATGGTGAGGTCAGAGTGGACAACAGCTCGGATGGGTGAAGGAGCACAGCCTGGAGATGGTACTTGCGGGCTCTAGCCTGGGGTCTGCCCAGATGTTTTGAGGGAACCGGAGCAGCTCCCTTCCCTCTCTTATTTGGATTAAATTAAAGGTACCCTCCTTTTTTTTTTTTTGGTCTTTCTTTACCTTGAAGCAGTTTAGGCTATGGATCCATTTTGAGAAGATGATGAGAGGGTTCAGGGCCATCTCTCCAAAAGAATACAAAAACAAGTTTTGGTTAACATTTTTTGAGGTTTACAGAACTGCCAAAATCCATTCATGGAACCAAGCTAGATGGTCACTAGTAATTTTTTTTTTAAGTAGCTAACATTAAATATTCATCCTAGGGAAGGTACTGGGCAAAGTGATCTACTTTTTAAAAAGTTGTACCATAGCCCTATAAAATAAGTACAATTACATTCATTCTGTTTTGCAGATAGGGCAGTTGAGGAGGTCTGGAGAGGTGAAGTGATTTGTTCAGAGTCAGAGTTAGAACTTAAGTGTGGTTTGTCAGTTCCAGAGCTTAAGATCTTTACCACTAAGGCCAGCCTAGGAGTCAAGGACCAAGGAGGGAGAAGTGGTAGGGAAGGAGGCAGGTGTGGGAGGATTTTTTTGAAGGAAAGCTAAAGAGAGACAGACAGAGTTGGAGGTAAGGAAAAAAAGGGTATTGGTGCCAGCTGAGCTCTGAGGGGAGGCGTCAGGCAACTGGAGGTGAGAGCCAGTAAGAATTTTATTTGGAACCCCTTGGCTTGGTTTCCAGAGGGTGTGGTATCTTTCTCCCCTGATCCCCCAGTGACCTGCTCCGAATGGAGAGGTGCAGTACTCTAGCCTCTTGGCCTGATTATGTTTGTCCCCCCCCTTGACAGAGAAGGGTTTATCCTTGACTCTTTCACTCAAACCTCCAGGGTTGTCTCTGGAATTTACCCTCCCTCTCCCTATTCAAGGCCACTGAGAAGAGCCAGTGGGCCTTGATCTCTAAGGAAGTTCAGAAGTAGAAACACTCTTTCCATTCCAGAAAGGAATCCTGGGTCCCATCTGCTGAGCTCAGAATAGAATCTGGAACCCCAGCACCAGGGGACCCATGTTAGGCTCTGGTTTAGATCCTGGTTGGCAGGGCAGCACCATCTACAAGCACAACAGAAGGTGATCTAGATTAGACTAGCTAGGCAATGGTCTCAGATTGGAATACAGATTGATGGTGGGTTGGACTTGGTCACTTGACAGAATCTTTCTGTGAAGAGCCACATAGTAAAAAATTTAGGCATTGTAAGTCATTCAGTCTCTGTCTGATACCTTGAAAGTAGTCATAGACAATGCATAAATAAATGAGCCAGGCTGTGTGCCAATTAAACTTCAATTATAAAATCAGACAATAGGCCAGATTTGGCCCATGGGCCATAGTTTGCCATTTCCTAATGTAGAGCCTTACTCCTCCTGAGGGTGCATGCAAATTTAAACCTTATTAAATGGTGATCTAAGCAAACAAGTTTGGGGTGTCAGACTGGAGTTTAGATCCATCACGGGTTAACTCGCAAGATGATCTCGAGCAGTGATGGCAAACCTTTTAGAGCTTTCAGTGACACAAACAGCCTGCACAGGTTCCATAGGTTTGCCACTACTGATCTAGAGCCACATTCTTGTTGGGGATCTAACTATTGGGAACTGATTAACAAGAAATGTACTAGATAATGGTTTAAAACAGACTCAGTTATAATCTCTGGCTGAGCCTCAATTTGCAGAAAGTTGGGGAGGAGGGATGTTTGGGATAGTGAGATTTTAGACCCACACATAAGGCTGTGGTCTGGATATGGGGAAGTGGATGAGTAAAAGCCACACAAACAGTGATCCAGAGTGAGCAGTGTTGGTCCTACCATATGATCTAGAATAGCATTGCCCAGTAGATATTCAATGGATGATACATATGTAATTTAAAATTTTCTCCTACCCACATAAGACAAAATTTTTTCAAAAGTAAAATTTTAATTATATCTCTTCTGTAACCTCATATATCAGAAATGTTATCCTTCCAACATGGGATAGTAAAAATTATTGCCATCTTTTACCTTTTTTTATAGTAAGACTTCAAAGTCTGTTGCGTATTTTATACTTACAGCACATCCTGTTTTGGACTCACTACTTTCTTAATGCTCGGTTGTTAGTGGCTGCTGCATGGACAGCAAGGTTTAGATGCAGACTTTGCTTTGCGACTTGGGTCCAGAGGAGCCATGAGCCAGAATGTTCTGGAGTATATAGGGTTGGACATGCCAGAGGTTACACTCGTAGCAGACTTGAACTAGGTGTAGACTAGCTGGACTTGGGAGAGCACCTGGCCCTGGGTTGGGGAGTGGTTCCTTCCCTTGGAGTTCAGACTGGCTTCAGGAGAAATTTCTTTTGGGTCCTTAGGCCTCTCAGGGCATTCCTGTCACTTCTGAGCATTGCCCTTCTCCTCCCTCTTTCCCTCATCCTAGTGTCATCTCTCACTCTCACGTCTGCTCTGGCCTGGCAGGTGGGGGAGGGCAGGGTGGCAGCTGGACCCTTGAGGGAGCAAGAGCTCCACCCCTCCAAGCCAGCTGCTGCCAGCCTTCCTGGACTGACTCTGTGGAAATGGGGGGCCCAAAGACAGAAATAAACCGGCAAGTTTCCGGGGCGGAGTGGGGGGCCTGCCAGCCTTTGTGCTTCCCTTCCCGGGGGTGGGGTAGGGGGAGCAGGAAGCAGCTCCAGGCCTTATCCCAGGCTGCACCCCCTGTATGTCATCTCCCCTTATCCCCACATCCTTTGAGGCTGAGCTGGGTCTAGAATTGATGGACTAATCAATCCTGGGGAGCTGACAGTCTGGGACTGACACTTTCGAGCAGAGGGTGATCTCTAGGCCCCTGGACACAGCTTGGTGTACCCATCTTTTAGTACTGTATCCTAGGGACCCCTCCAACAGGCACGAACAATTCAGAGGGCTGCGGTGGCGCCCTAGAGTAGGAGTAGGAAGATTTGTGTTGGATCCGTACCTGTGCCACTAACCGGCCAAGGGCAGCTTTGGGAAAGTCACACTTTGAGCCGCAGATTCCCTCTCTCTCTCTCTGTCTCTCTCTCTGTCTCTCTCTTTTTAAGTATGTTTGTCCTGCTTGTGTCAGGAGTTCAGCGGTTAACCCAGACTCTGAAACCAGTTTGTCTGACTCTGGGCTATGCTACTACTGTTTGACCTTTGGCGAGCTAACATTCCTGAGCATCAGTTTCCTCATCAGCAAAAAGGGGATATTGCCTTTTTTATGGGACCCTTATAATCAAGTGAGTTAATGCATGCTGATAAGGCAGACCAAATGCTCTGCGTTGGCCATTACCATTAGGTAGTCACTAGGCGCAAATGCATTGTGAAAATGTAAGGGACCCACCCCCTCCTAACAGTCCTACCTGCACCCTCCCTTTATAAATGGGCAAACTAAGGCTTCCAAACGTGAAGGTGTTCTGCCCAACCAGAGGCCTACAACAAGCAAAACCTTTATATGGTACTCACCATATAAAGCCGGGTAGCTCAATCTCAATTTACAGGTAAGGAAATCGAGGCCAGTGATTGGCCACTGGAGCACCATGGCGCTATCCAGTGAGGCCCGAGTCCGCCGCTGGGGAGGGAGTGCCCTGGCCGCCTGCGTTCAACGGAGGAGGGGCGTGCAGGTAGCGGGCGCCCTGGAGCCTCTGCTGGAGCCAGGCGCGCTATTAATAATCCCGCCGCTCGGCCCGGGCTGAGCGCGCAGGTCCGGACCGCGGCCGGGGGCCTCGGGCCGGGCCCGGCTGGGGCCGGAGCCGGATCGCGGCGGCCCTCCCCGCCCCTGCCACGTGATTGCCCCTTCGCTGGCGGCCGAGGACCCGAGCTGACGGGCCGGGGGCCAGGAAAAAGCCGAAAACACCACGGCTGGGCCGCTCCCCTCCCGCTCAAAATAGTCCCCGGCCGGAGCTGCCACGCATTCCGCCGGCCCTGGGACGCGGGAAGGGGCGGCTGACCCGGCCCCCGCCCGGCCCGACGTGGCTGCCCGGCCGTGTTGGACGGATGGGGGGCGAGGGCGGGCCGCGCGGCCCATCGGCCGGCATGTGGCTCTCCTTCGGGGAGCCTTGGCAGCCCCGGCTGCGCGCTGCGCCGGGATGATGGAGAGCTTCTGGAATTTCCTGCAGCTGGGGAGCGCGGCCGGCCGGGGGAGCGGGCCGAGCGCGGCTCGGGAAAGGGCGGCCAGGCGCCGGACCCTAGGGGGCGCCTCCGCCACGAGGGCGGTGGGGGGAGATCTTCCCGCCCGGACCCAGCCCGCAGGCGAGGCGGGAGTCCCCGCGCCCCCCACCCCCGGCCTTTTCGGGTCTGGCGGGGGTCCAGTCCCGCCTCTCCGGGCCTAGGCGGCGGAGAGGGGCCAGGTGCAGGCAACGCCCCGCCCCCAGCCGCCTGGTTTCCCTCTCGGCGCGTCACCTCCTGCAAGAGTCAGACGCCCCGCGGCCTCCTCTGGGAGGGGGCGGGGTGGCAGGGATCTGGGGGCAGCCAGGTAGCCAGGGGCAATGGCGGCAAAACTCTCAGGCTGCCAGTCCTAGCTTCTTAGAGACCGGCTGGACCTGCAGATCGACACCTCTAGCTCGAATCAAGCCGTCCAAAGGGCTTCCAGGAGGGAAGCGAGGCAGCCTTCTCCCAGTCCCTGCCTGCGCGCCCCCCACCTTTGTCGAGCAGTAAAGGGCATGCAGTTATGCTGGAAAAATTCTGGATAATTTTCCCGATGGCGGAGGCAACTTTTTTGGGGGGCAGCTCTGCACCTTTCTGGTGGGGAATTCCAGAAAAGGACCCCTTGGAGGCAGGGGCTTGCTTTTACTGGAGCCCTGAAGCCCAGGGGAATAGGTAAGTGACCTCTCAGGGCTCACACCTGGCTCTGGGGGCGGGCGGGGAGAGGCCTGTTCTGCCGTTTGTGGGGGAGGGAAGCTCACCCACAGCTTAGTTGTTCCTGCACCATTTGCTACTCTGCTGACTGACGAACCGTTTGGCAGCTCCGCAGGTATATCTCCCCTGCCTGGGGTGAACCCTTTATCTCCCTCCACATGGCCTTTGTTCAGTTCCGTTTCTTTCTCCCATCCACTGTACCCTGGCCACATTAAACAAAAGCAGTGAAGACAGGCCTAGCTGGCCTGCGTTCTCTGCTGCTCATTGGCTGTGTGACCTTGAGCAAGTCCCTTCACTCCTGTTTCCCTTTCCTCATGAAAAACTAGATAACAATAGGCCTTGGCCTTGTTGTAGAGCTTAAAGTTGCACCTTTGAAACAACTAATACAGTGTCTACCCACAATAAGGGTGGCACATAGAGCCATTGTTCCATTCAGAGGACTAGACAGCTTTCCCTCAAAATAAATGAATACCCTTACCCTCCAACAGCCCTGTGAAATCTGGCTTCCCAAGGTAAGTAGTGCCTCATTAAATGCATATTTACTTTTGTTACTGTCAATTATTGAGACTGAGAGCTAGGACCGATTATAATATGTCAGAGTAGGAAGGGTGAGGCACACAGGTGTCACACACCTGTAATTCCAGCTACTGAGGAGGCCAAGGCAAGAAGAAAACAATTTTGAGACCAGCCTGGAGAACTATGTCTTAAAAAATAAAAATGAGAAGCGATTCAGCACTTGCCTAGCATGCATAAGGCGCTGGATTCACTCCCCAGTACTGCCAAAATAAATAAATAACGTTGGTTAGGGCCCTTGGAAGTTCTTCCTGCCAAGCCAGCGCTTAGTACAGATGGGGAAACCGAGGCCCAGGGAGGGGGCCCAGTCCCCTCACAATGCTCCCACTGTTGTTCCGCGACGGCTGGCAGAGAGCCCTGGCCTGGCTCCCTGGGGTATGGCCCAGGCAGGCTTGAGGCTGGTGGAATTCTGCTTTCCTCTCCCTCCCAGCTCCTTGCTGACCTTTCACTGCCCCACTGCCAGATACCCAGATTCAAATTCAAATCCCTCTGTCTAAACTCCACCGCAGCCCAGGTCAGCCTGGGCCTGTGTTATCCCCAGCCTCCTCCAGTCCTCTTTTCTGTGTAATTGGCTCTCCTGGTCCACATGGGAGGACCCAAGTGTACTGCAAGGAACTTAAGGTTCCATTTGTTATCTGTGTAAACAAATTACCAGGCCTCTGCGAGCCTCAGTTTGCTTTTCTGCAAAATGGAGTTGAAATGCAAACACCCAGGAGAATACCACTCATCCTCCCAGAGGCTTCCTGGCGGACATCTGTTTAAATAATAGAAGGCAGGGCTGGCTGCCCAGGAGTTAGAAGCAGCACTGAAGCCCAGGTGTGGGGAACAGAGTAACTGTCCCTTTGGCTTGGGGAGGCAATGTTTTGGTGCCCTAGGGTAGGGACAGGGGCAGAGTTGATTGCCCACCACATCATTTGGAAGTGTGTGCATTGGATGAAATGCACGTGGCTCATTGCAGGGGTGCCAGGTGCTCATCTCTGAAAGGACTGCTGGGCAGCTCCCATCTCCTCTGTGGGACTAGACTTCTCTCCCTAGTCAATGACCTGCCTCTCTCTGCTTCTCAGAGGCCTTTCTCAGTTGACCTTCTCTCCCTCCCCTACTCCTAGTCTCTCTCCAACTCAGAGGCCTCCTAGTGAAGGAGTATAAAGGAGAAACAAGCTGGCACCAGCACTGGGGCTGTGTGGCTAGGCAGGCGGCTTTCCCTCTGTGGGTCTCTGTTTCTTCCTACCGAGAGGAGGAGCTGGATTAGTGACTCCCTAAGGCACCTTCTAGCTCTGACAGGCTCCAAGCCTGTGTTGACTGATGTATCCTAGGAGATAAGAGACACAGAACCAACTCAGCTGGGAGATCCCTGTCAAGGTACCCTCTCCCAGGCTGGAGTGCCTCCCTTGCTGAGTTCAGGCACACCCTTCAGGGATGCTGGCAGAGATTGTGGTGGGTGGAGGGGGCATATCACCCACGTGAGTGGCACTGCTGATTCCCAGGGACCCTGTTGTCTGGAAAGAGGCCTGAGCTTAAGAACAAGAGCTTGTGTCAGGCGGGGCTGTGAGACTGCATGCTTCTAGGGGATGGGAATGTGTGTGTCAGTGACCAGGAAGCCTCCGGGGAGTGGAGAGCTGGGCACGAGGCAGCTAGCTTGTGGTGTGGTGTGTCCAGAAGAGCCATCACAGGGGCAGTGTATCAGGGTGTGTGCAAGACAAGGAGGTTGGCAGTGGGAGGGAGGAAAAACCATCCCTGAGCCAGGGAGCCCGGCTTTGGGTCAGGGCAAGCTGCTGGGCAGGCTCCAGCCCCATGGGGCGTGATGGGAGAGTTGCGCCTGGGCCTAGGTTTGTCAGCTTGTTTATGGGGTTGAGCTGAACAGCTCTGTTCCGGATTGCAGTTGTCATGTTCTATTGTGGGGGTATCTGTGTAGGGGTGTTGTCAAGGTTTCCTGAACAGTGAGTGGTTGGGATGTGTGCTGCTGAAGGAACAGTGGCAAGGCAGTCAGCAAGCAGCCTTTCGTTGGCCATTTGGGGTGTTGTCAGATTGTGCCAGGCCGACTGATATTTTCAGGCCGTGAGTGAGTCCTATGTTTTGGGTGCCTCTTCCCCTCCACCACAGGAGGCCCCAGGATGCAGGGAGGGAGGCGTCCTGTCAGTCCCTCCGCAGGTAGGCAGGCTGCAGCAAGCTGGTTTACTCTCACAGTAATTTCACCACGGTGCCTAAATCAGGAACAGGCGTGAATTGACCTTTTAACCCCTTCCCCACCACGGGATTAGACTCTGTTTCCTGTTCAATCTGCTCCAGAACCAGTTCCATCCCGCCGGGACCCCCCCAACTGTGGATAAGCCAACCCCTCCATTGCTGTTCCCCTCCACCCCTGTCGCCCTTGGGGGGCCTCAGGGCCAGGCTGGTGCAGGGTCTGGCAGGAGCTGAGGGCCCAGGCGGGAGTGATAAATATTGAAGAGGAGGGATTTCGGTGTGGGCTGGAGCAGCTGCAGTGGTTCGAGTGTCACACTATCTCTCCCCAGGTTTACTGACCCATTTCCATTCACGCGGCTGCCGGTTTCCTAGCAACGGCAACAGTCCCCCCAGAACAGGCGGAGTGTGTGTCTGCCATTAGCGACTGCCGCAACTGTGTCAAGGTTACCCCGCTCCCTGCAAACCCACCCTGGCGGGTTTGTTTTCTGCCAGCGCCTGGCACACACTGTGCCAGGCAGAGGGAGGGAAGGGGCTGGGGGCCAGCCCAGGGGCTTGGGTGGGGGTGGGGGTTGAGGAGGAGCTGTGGTTCCCGGTCCAGTAGGAGCCAACTTGGACTGAGTCCGAAGCAGCAGCCCCCCCCCGTGGAATTCCTGAGCCTGAGGGGAGCAGGGGGTGGAGCTGTCCCTCAGCCCTGACCCCCGAGATTCCAGAGCCTAGGGGGAGGGGTGCGGGCCCGGGGCCTCCGGGAAGCCTGCCTGGCCTGACCCCACCTGGCTTGTTCTCCTGTCCTGGCTTCCTCCCGCCCGTGTAGCAGCTCCGTGCTCTGCTCTCAGCTCTTTGTGCCAGCCTCTGTGCCTGCATCCGCCCCCCCCAGCTCCCCAGGGCAGGGTTGTGTTTCTCCCATCAGACCAGGGGCTTCAGAGGTTGGGGTTCATGATGCCGCTTTTCCTTCTCTGCCCTTGGCACCAGCTCTAGACTTTTTCCAAATGTCATGGGAGATGAGATTTAAACATTTAGGGAGAGGGCTGGGAATATAGCTCAGCAGCACAAGTGCCTGCCTGGCAAGCACAAGGTCCCGAGTTCTATTCCTGCTACAAAAAGAAATAAATACATAAGCAAATGTTTAGAGTGGTATAGGATAATCTCTTAATGTGGACTCCTCAGGCAGACACCCCTGACCTGCCCCTTTGCTGAAGTAGATTCTGCCTGTACTTTTTCCTCCTGGCAGCCCAGGTGATTGGCCATGGGAAGTAAAGAACCCCTCTTTTTCTCCCCAAAAGCCAGGCTGTAAAGGGTTAATGCAGTTCCTACCCCCTTCTTGGTATGTGAGGTTGGGGGGGTGGGAAGATTGGGGTCTGTCACCTTAGAGCCACTCATGTGGTCAATTCAGACCTGACCAGTCACATTCCTGTCCAGGAGGGCTGGGGCTTGAGGCAGGGGGCAGGGGCAGGGGCTAAGAGGCCTGGACGGGGCTGAGCATAGGAATGGAAAGCCCCAGGGTGGGAGTGGGAGAGACTTGTCAAAGAAGCTGGAGCACGGGGCAAGTGGGAGTAAAGCCTGAATTACCTAGATCTAGGGAATTCCTCAGTCTCGGGTCTTTCCTCCCAGTTTGCACCTCTTAAAACCTTCCAGGTGGGTCCACATTGTAGCACAGGTACAAACCTGGTCCCAATCCTAAACAAAGAAGAGTGTGGCGAAGGCAGATTCTGATGTGCAGGGCAGTGCAAGGACTTAGGGGTAGGTAGCCTCCTGGGTGACTTTCTGTTGCTTGGGGAAGGTTGGCAGGGTCAGGCTCAGAGATCTAAGATATGGAGTGGGCTGTGCTAGACAGCAGAAAGAGACCTGGGCGGGGACCGGGGATCCTGGTTCTCAGCCCAACCCTGTGCCTGGGTTCTTATTGGTCCGAGACTCCCCATCTTAGGGGCGTAGGCCGGTGGTCTCTAAAAGCCCTCCTGTCCTGTTAGTGGCTCAGAGTGAGAGATGAGAATGGGGGGGGGCAATGGCGTGGAGAGGTGTGGGAAGCTACTAGCTCAAGGGGGAGTTGCAACGTGATCCCTCAGCGAAAATAGCCCAGGTCATTTTCAGCTGCTTGGGCGGAGGTATCTGATCCCGGCAGGGCAGCATGGGCAGGGGGCAGGGAGCTGTAAAGCTCTCTGGGAAACCGGACGCTAGGCTGGGAGGCTAGGGAAAGGTTGGCATGCCCGGCTGGGCTTCCTGAAACCTGCCAGGCCCTGGCAGGGGCCCAGGAATGAAAAGGTGAAGAATGCAGAGGGTTAACAGGAGGTGAGGACTGGACTCTGGCCCCCTTTGGGTCTTGGCCTGGGTGAGGTGAAAGGTCAACCCCAAGGAGTCAGAGCACAGCTGGGGAAAGAGTAATCTGATCTTTCTCCCTAGCCAGGCTCTCGGGATCACAGCACCGCCTCCCCAGGAAAGGTGCTTTGACATCCCCAGGAAGGAGTTTGTTTGGACTTGTTCCCCGCAGGGGTTATGGGCTAGGGGAGGGTCCGAGCACACTGGGTCAGGGAGAGTTGCAGGCCATGTGCCCCGACCAGTATGGCAGTGCTTTGTCATCTTGGGGTCAGGGAGGTGGAAGGTGAGCCCACTGGAAAGTTTAGAGGCAGCCCCATTCTGGGCCCCATTTGTAGATGACAGAACTAGCCTGGGACAAGGGGAAGCTTAGAGGTAGGAAGGAGATACTTTGCCTAACATATCCACTGTCTGATTCGTCATAATGGCTGCCTGGTACTCGACTGTGGCATTGAGATGTCTTTGGGTTGAGGACACCTCCATTGTGAAATGGCTTTACTGTCTGGTTGTTTGGTGGAGTAAGACGTGATGGGTGGGATGTAAGATGTGATGGGTGGCAGAGTTGGCAACATGTGGTAGAACATGCATTCTGAAGTCAAGCTTAGTCTGGGTTTCAAAACCTTGCCTCTGTGTTACACAGGCATTTAACCTAACCATCAGCTGTCTATCCAGGAAATAGGGCAGTAGTGCCCACCATGTAGGATAATTATAAGATTGTACAGCATAAGTGCTCAGTAAAAGTAACGGTAGCTGGGCTAGAGATGTAGCGCAGTGGTTGAGCACTTGCCTAGCCTGCTCAAAGGCTCTGGCCGGCTTCAACTCTAGCGATGTTCAAAAGCAAAACAAACAAACAAAAACAACCATGCTGGGCACAGTGGCACATGCCTGTAATCCCAGCACTCTGAAGGCAGAGGCAGGAGGATTGCTACTAGTTCAAGGCCAGCCTGAACTAAATAGCGAAACCCTGTCTCAAAAAGAGAAAAGAGAATAACCAAAAACGGCTATTAGCCTTTTTGGGTGCCAAAGTTGCATATAGTGTGGAGCCTGGCTTGCAGCGGGCAGTAAAACCCCAAAGCAGGAAATAGTAAATAAACCATGTACCTTATGAGGGAAAGGGTATCTCTGAGACTGGAACTGGGCTCCTTGTTAGGCTGTGGCTGTATCCAGGTAACTTGGGATAGGATAGGGTGAGGTGAATGGTTTTATGTGGCAGGGGGTGGGTTCAAAAGAAGGTTGTTACTACTGCTGACTTATACGCCTGACGGACGAGAACCCCCCCCATGCCACTCCCCGCCTTGTCAGGTTTTTTGCCGCTGTGTGGGTGTAGCTGACCCCGGAGTGCGGCTATAGGTATGTTTGAGAAGGCGCAGGCATCCCGAGAAAAGAACAAGTCACCTTTTGTACGCGTCCAGCCCGGGGCTGGGCTGCGCCCTCTCTGGGGGATCCCCTGTTTCTGGGCTCAGCTCCTCGCCCACGGACAGCGCCCAGCCCAGCCTGCCTCAGGCCCCCACCTGAGACGCGCAAAGAAGGAAAGGGGGATCAGAGGGTCTGAGGTAGGGGCGTGCCTGAAGCCCGCCCCACCCCTCGTGACATCACTCTAGGTGCTGCCAATCCCCGGGTGTGCAGCCCGCAGGCGGGCCGCCCCCTCGTAGCCATCCCCTCCCTTGTCTTCTGAAGGCGCAGTGGGGTCTGCAGGAGGTGTGGTAGGAGGCGGGGCCAGCGGCGGAGCTGGCAGCTGTTGGAGGCCTCGCCCTTCCTGCCCCGGGAGAGGCTGAGACTTTGCAGTGCAATCGGCTCCCCTTGAAGAACCTCGCAAGACCGCTTCCCTGGAGTGCTCTACCTTGTCCATCTGGCCAGATCTTGCCAGTACAACTTTTTGCTGGAAACCTTCCCAGAATCGACCCTCCCCCTTTTTTTTTGTTATTACCTTCCCCCTTTTAGTGGCCCTCTGTAATTGCAGCAGTAGCCATACTGCTGCTCGCACCAGCTGCCTTCCATGGATGGCAGTGGTTGTGCAGAGGTTGGTGTTTCTCATGGAGTATCTCACCTGATGCACCCGTACTGGCTTTTTGACTTGAGCCCTTCTCACCGACTGGACTGGGAGTTCCTCTGGGTAGGGATTACAGCCATGGCCTGGCTCAGTAGGCACTACTAAACATTTAGGACAGGTAACAGAAGAGACAGGCCCACAGGGGAACTACCTTGTCCACAGTCACTCAGCAAGTAAGTAGAACAATCAAAGCGAGAAACCAGGGGCTCTGGTTCCCTTCAGAGCCTTGTCTCTAGTGTATGTGACTTAAGAGTAGGTGGTTGCACAGGGAATTGCAAGAGGCCTGCCCTTTCTGCTCTGCAGGGTCTCCTCTCCCCACGAAGATCAGAAAGTGCTAGGTCTGTCTTCCTTTGCAGTCCACACATCTTGTACCAGACCCTCTTGATTTCTGGGAAGAGGAGGCGGTGGCAGTGAGAGAGCTGGAAGGGTGCTGCAGGCCATTGGGGGCAGTTCCGCACTCTAAGGAGTATTGTGTGCCCAGTGATCGGGGGTACTGGTTCTAGGAACATAAAGATTTAGCTTGCAGGTGGGAGGCTCCAAGTTGGGCAGAGAGAAGTGTTGGGAGCCAAAGTATGTGGGGGTTCAGTGCAAAGGAGGCAGGGATTACGCTGGGCCAGCACTCCCCCCACTAACAAGCTGGCCCAGTGGAATGCTGGGAGGCCCCAGGGATGAGGCCAGGCAGCCAAGGTGTCTCTGGTGGCACGGAAGCAGTTAAGAGCTGCCTCAGCCCGTTCCTTCAGACAATTAGTGACATCTCGCTTGACAACACCACACTGAGCCGATGCAGACCTCAACCCCCCTCCTGGCCCCCCCACGGCCGCTTCAGCTGTTTATTCTTGGGCTTTAACAATTGGGATTCTGACTTGGAGGAGCGGGCGCCCTGCGCTGCCCTCTGACCCACCGTCGCCTTGGCAACTGGAGCCCGGTAGGCCTGGGCTCTGCGTTAGGATTACAGATCCTGAATTCACAATCTTGCTGCTCCCCTGCAAGCACAAGCAGCAGAAGCAGTAGCATGCAGATCTTCAGCTAGACCGGAGGGGACAGAGGAGAAGGGTCCCCAGGGGCCAGCCTGAGGCACAGGTGGGAATCTGGGCTCGCACAGGTGACCTGGAGAAGGGTGCCGCCCACAGCCTTGCTCCACTCCCAGCATCTCCCAGCCACCCTCTGGAAACTTTCTTCCTGATAGAGCCCTGAGGGCAGGGGTGAGACTTCTTCTCCACCCGCCTCTTTCCCCCTTAGCCCCCTACCATGCCCAGAACTCCAAGTGCCAGCAGACTGTGCCCCTGCCGTGCCCGCCGCCATGGCAACAAGCCCCCCTCCCTCGCCAGCTCTGTGTCTCCCCCCACACCCTAGCAGCCAACTGCCCCAGCTGAAACCGGAGCTGATGCATCTGTGAGCCTCATGCCCAGACCCACATTCCATTTCTGTCCTCTGTCCCCCATAGTTCTGGCGACGACATCTCCCCTTTCTCCTCCTCACACCCCCTCCCTCCTCTCCTCTGCCTACTCCTGCTGTTCCCCCCACACTCCATCTATCACTTAGTGTCTCCCCCGTCCCCGCCCCATCCTGTGAGTGTGCCTGGTCCTCTCAACTGTCCCTGTTGGTCTCTGGGTGTGTCGGTCCCTCTGTCTCCAGCTCCCAGGGTTGCTGTGCCTTGGCCTGTCTGCGGCAGGCGGGCTCCTTCTCCGTCTCTTTCCCTCCGTGTGTCTGTCTGCGTGTGCGCGCGTGTGTGTGTCTTTGTCTGTGCATCATCGCGCTTGTCTCTCTTTGTCTTTTCTTCCGCCTTCCCTCTCTTCCTGAGTCTTTTGCTTGCCGTGACCCTTCCTCTGCCATGCTCCTTCTTTCTCCCTCCGTCTTTAAGGCTCATTCTACCCTGTTTCTCTTGCCCCCGTGATCTTCCTCTTTCTGTCTGATGCTGTGCCTTGATTTCTCCCTCTGGCTCTTTGACTCTAAATACATAGATTTCTTGCAGGTCTCCTTTCCCTTCTTTGCTCCTTCCCTATAACCCCTGACTGGGGAGCTGAGAGGGGCCCTCCAGAATCACCCCCAGATGTATCCTCTTTCTAGGGGACATATGTCCTGAAACCCCCAACGGCCATGCATTGTTGAACCTGAAATGGGGAAGATCTGAGGTTGAAGAGCTTCCTTTTGTAGAGTTTTGGTGGATGGAGCTTCAGCCACCTGGTCTACCTTCCACCAGCCCAAATAAGGACAAAGGGTAGTTGCGGGGGCTAAGTCAGCCAAGGAGCCCCCTAGCCATAAGGACTTGGAGAAGAGCGTGTTTAGGCTTTACTGATTTCTGGCACTTGTCCTCCACCTTGCTACCATAGTGGCTGTCTCACACTGCCTCAGTTTCCCCCACTGGCATAAGGGTACTACCCATGCTCTTGCTGAGTTCTTTGAAGTACTTTGATTTGCTGGAACTAAGTCAAAGTTGTGAGGAGAAGGAAAGGCTTGGGTAATTTGCACCCTCATGCTCACCAGCACCAGGACTCAGCCCAGAAGAACCAGGGCCCTGGTAGAATCAAGAGTCCTGTCTCCTTAAGTGCTGGGTGGAGGACAGTGCCCGCCTCCCCTCAAGACTGGCAGCCCCTGCTGTCTCGCTCTCCTAGTCTGGGCAGTGGCCTCCAGCCTTCTTCCTGTCCTCCCTTGTCAAGGAATGAGCTTGGAGTCAGGGGCAAACAGGCCCTGGGGTAGGAATCCAGGCCTCTAGGGCCAGCCCTTGTCTCTGGGTGTGGTGAGGCCTGGTCCTGTAGACAGTTCTGGGGTCTGGGCACTACTCGCCAAGAGGGGAGTAGGGGTGCCTGGGGGAGGCGGTTGCACGCAAGGCATGCTGGGCCCCCTAGGCGGGTGGGTGGGGGGAACAAAGCTGGCATCGAGGCCTCAGCTAAAATTAGCTGCTTCCCTGCGCGGGAGCGAGCATGCCTGCCAGCCGCCCAGATCGCCGCTGCCTCGGCAGGCCATCTGTCACCACGTTTTGCTCAGTCCCCCAGGGCCCCCCAGCTCCAGCCACCCTCAGGGGCTGAGGGACTCTGCTCTGAGACTGTCCCTGACCAGAATTCTCAGTTCTGTGCCTGTCCTGCTGTGTGACCTTAGGCTAGGCCTGTCCCTCTCTGGGCTCCTATACAAAGCAGGCGTTGAATACTGCCAGCCCAGTTCTTGTAGCTTTCCAACCAGCAGATGCTATTGCAGGTCATGAGGGTTGGTGTGTGGGCTGCCCCCATCCCTTCTGAGTTGCTACTCTAGGGCTTGAAGGTGGGCCAAATGAGGTTTGGGGTAAAGGTGGGGAGGATGACAGACTCGTGTTAGATTCCCTCATTTTAGGGCAGTTTGGTCTGCACTGTCTGCACAACGTCCTCCCCCACACGTACCTCCAAGCAATCTTAAAGGAGCAACTCCAGGTGGGAAACCAGGCAGCAGAGAATGTTCACGCATTTTACTTTACCCTGGATAAGTCTCTTGCCCTCTCTTGGGCGGTTTTGCCCCTCTCTTCCTAAGAAACTTCCCATTTCTTAAGCATCTGCCCACTTTATCCTCCATGTTCTTGAGAAGCTAGTGGTGTCCCTCCAGAGCAGGAGGTACAGAAAGGTGAGGTTCTTCATGAGGAAGCAACAGCGCAGAGCCAGGGCTAGAGGCCACTGTCCTACCCCATCCTTCCCACTGTCCCCCCGGCTTCAGCCTTTTTCTGACCCTGGCACTTTCCTGACCTTGGCCCCTTCCCCCTCCCCAAAGCCAAAGAGGCCAAGCTGCTGCCCCAAGGTCACCCAGCTTGGCCTGGGAGGAGCTCAGACTTGAACCCGGGCCTCTTGGCTCCCAGCCCTCCCTCACACTGGGGCCAGCAGGCTGGGCCTGTTCCCTGGGTGAGTCATGCCCCTGGACTTCGGCCTCCTTGTCCCCAGCTCTGTGGCCTGCAGTTTGGAGAGGGGGCCTTTATAAGGAAGAGAGGCACCCCTTGCAGCAGGGGTTCTCCAGCCGTTATCCCCTCCCCTTCTCTGAATCGTGTGGTGACACCCACCCCTAAGCCCCCCACTCCCCACTGATCTCTAAGCAGTCTGACAGAAACAGCCTTGGTAGCAACCTTACCTCTGCACCCATCCTACCCACCTCAGACACATGGCCACGATACATTAGAAATGGAGTGAGGTGGGGGCTTGGGGAAGTGGCATTTCCAGGTTATATGTGTGCCATGGCAGCTTCTTCTCTAGCAATCTTCTCTCCGCCCCCCCCCCCCCCCGCCAGGGCTGCCTGGCTGCTGGGTTACCCAGGCGGGAGGCCACAGCACCTCCCCTCCTGGTGTCCAGGGACCAAGGTCACACCCAGAGTTCTGTGTGCCTCCACCTCCTCCTGGGGCCAGTGGTGTTTGTCACTGGGGCAACGTGTGGCTGTGCCCAGCTCTGGCAGTGCTGGGGTGACATTCATGCCCTGTGAGCTGTGACGCCTCTGCAGGCAGAGGACAGCACCACCTAGGCTGGCGACAGTGGTGGGGGAGGGGTATGGGTGGGCTGTCACCTGTCCAAAGCAGTCAGGGAGGTGACGTGTCATGTACTGTCCCACCATCTGGAGGGAGGACTCGGGAAGGATCAAGGTTGTGTGCCTGCCTCATACTATGGGCGGTGGAGGGGCTGTCCCAACCCGCCCCAACGGAAAAGGAGGCTTATCTCACGGAGGGGAGGGTGACATGGAAGGGGGTGTGGTAGTTACACTGTGGTGAGGATTGACAACCTGGATACCTGTCTGTCCCATTACTGTCTGGGGGTGTCAGATGTGACCATCTCACACTTTCAGGGCAGCGACAGGTTTAGCTCATCCTGTTGGGAAGGTTGTCACTGACTCGTACACCTGTCTTTCAGACTGTTGTGTGTGTGAGAGAGATGTCACCATGTGCCCATCTCATGCTGTTGTGGGGAGTGACGTGTGATCGTCTCATGCTGTTGGGAAGTTGTCAGTAACTTGGGAGTTTGTCTCTCACCCTAGAGAGACAACATGCTGCCCAGTGGTGTGAGGCTGGCAGTTGGCAGTGCGTCCCCAGGCAGACCACAGGGCCCCAAAGGGCAGGCCAGAGGAAGTGCTTGAGGCCCTCAGCACAGGACAAGTTTGGGGTGGGGGGGGATCTCAGTGCCGCATGACCTACCTTCTGACCCAGGTGCCAGCCCTTGGGACTGTTCCCCAGGAGGGGGGGACCCAGTGTTTTTCAGATAGCGTGGGAAGGGGCCTCTGGGGCTGAGGCAGGTGTGTGACTGTGGAGATGGGGTACCAGGCAGGGTTTGCAAGGGGAGCTGTGTCCCCATGGGCCTGGGGACCCTATTCCCTGCCTTTTCTGCCCCTGAAACTGTTAAACTAATTAAGGCTGTGGAGCCGCAGGATTAATCGGGGCAGCTTGGCGCGGGCCGGGAGCTCAGGTAGTCGATTAGTGTGCCGCGGAGGATATTGGATTTCTGAACCGCAAGTCAGCACTATTCGGGCCTGTTATCTCCCAGGCTCGAGGGTCAGCAGGCGGGAGGCTCAGGAGGCTCAGGAGGCCGCAGCGCTGCCCCCGCGCTGTACTGCACGTCCACTGCCCTACCCACCCGGCCTTCATCCGGCCCACCCTGCCTGCCTTGCCATCTCTTTCCCAGCCTGGTGAAGAACAAGCTGGTCCCTGGTTGTCCCTTTCTTTCCGCTGCCGTCTCTGTTGGCAGAGATGCCCCCATGCCCCTCTCCCTTTCCCTGACAGTGGTGCTGGGCCTCCGCCCCGCCTCTGCCTGGCCCACACAGCGCCTCAGCCTCTAACTAGGTCTCAGCCCAGCTCACCTCCACCCCCCCACCCCCCACCCCACCCCTGGTCCCTCGCTTTGTGAACGTGTGTGCCTGTCTCGCACAGCTGCTCTGCCTCTCCTGTCTCTGGTTCTCTTCTCTGTGTCCGTGGGTCTCTCTTCCTCTCTCCCTCTGGCTCGCTCTCTTGCTCACTCGCTTGCTCTCTTGTGCACTCGCTCTCTTGTGTGGTCTCGGCTGGTGTCTGCAACCAGAACGAATCTCCCCCAGCCAACACCCCCTGAACAAGGAGGCCAGAGCAGCTAATGGGAAACATGTGACTCCGCCTTGCGCCTGGAGCACCGCGAAGGGAGCCTCAGTCCCAGCCCAGCCCTGCTCCCCCTGGCCGCGTTCCCCCCACCATGCTGCCCTGTGCCTCCCCCAGCCTGAGTGGGCACAGTTGCAAGTTCCCTAGTCATTCACATGGGGAGAGGCTGACATTTATCAGTTGGGGAGTATCAGGTTGTAGAGGGACTAGGGATGGCTCTGCTCTTGAGGTCTCCACAGCCTGGGGCCAGGCAGACCCCATGCAGACTCCCCCCACCCCACCAGCATATGTGGGAGAACAGGGCCAAGATGAGCTGAGCTGTGGGGGCCTGAGTCGGGGGGAGCCAGTCCACCTCCACTGGAGGGCTCTGGGGCCACCCAGATTTCCATCTTTTCCGCCTTCCTGGGCCTCTAGGGAGCTGCTGGGCTGCATTTCTGTGCCCACCCAACCACAGGGAAGGGGGGACAGATCAGAGGAGGGAGGCTCTGGCAGGTTGGAATTCTCCTTTTCTGCCTGTGGATAAATTGTCCCTAATCCAGGCTTGGGGAGTTGTCTGGCTCCTACACAGAGAGAGAGAGAGAGAAAGAGAAAGAGCAGGAGATAGGGAGGGTGAGAGGGAGGAGGGAAGCAGGCACATACAAACACAGTGACACAGACACACTGTCTCACAAAGGGTCTCTCCCCTGCAGGCATGCACATGAGTTACACAGAGGTGCCACACAAACACTGAGGCAGGCACCATTGTGCTGACAGGGACACTGTGGCACACGCTCACACGTGTTGACACTGGAACACAGCTATCTGGCACGGTCATAAAATGACATAGCACAGGGACCCACCAACAGATACACAGACACATAAGGATGCACAGACATGCAATAATAAGACCCTACACATCCACAGATGCACGGACATCCATAAGCACATACTGATCCAACGTGAAAGCACTCATGGGAACACCGTGACCAGTCACACTATCACACCGTGACCCTAAAAACCCAGAGAAAGGCAGAGGTAGGAGGGAGGCAGTGCTGACCTCAAGTGACACCTGTCCCCAGTCACAGACCTCAAGTTTGGAAACCTGCAGGGACAGCAGAGGATCAGCCGCATGCCCGCAACCCCCCCCCCCAAATCCAAAGAGCTCTGAGATAGGCAGGAGCTGCTCTGGCTCATGCCACAGCGAGATAGAGAGGGCCAGGCGTAGCATATGCATGTATAGACAATCACAGCTGACTGCAGCAGGGCACACCTGTCCCACACAGGCACTTACACCTCTGTCGTCACAGGCGTACAAACCCAGGTGCACACACAAAGAGTACATATTCCAATTGTGCACATTCCTCGTGTATAACTGAAGACACTGCCCAGCACATGCTCACCCCTGTGGGCATTCCCTCACATGTAACCTCTTCAGCATGTATGAGCCCATACAGACATACAGAACTATAGACGTGCACACAGGCAAGCTGAGTAGACCCAGAAATCCATGTACAGGTATATTTGCCCAGGCAACTAAACATTCAGAGTTAGGTGCATTTATACAAGCCCAAATCCCAGGCAACTGAACGTAAGCAGTCCTTGAGTCCTGATTTCCAGACCCCTTCTGGGCTCCAGTACAGACCCCAAGGAGGCAAACAAATGGGCAGGAAGCAGGGGGGGGGGTTGTGTGTGTGAGGAAGGCCATGGTTATTAGAGAAAACAAGAGGCACAGCCAGTTGCTGCTGGAGCCTGGTGTGCACGGGCTGCAGATGCACCTTCACAGAAATGTGTGCCACTCTGCCTGAGCAGCGGTACTGACAACTGCGCTGCAAACAGGCTTAGTATGTGCAGCTTCCCTAGGGTTCCTCTCCGTGCATGTGATCCTCTTCTCCCCACTTTACAGATTAGAAAATGGAGAACCAGAGAGGTTACTGGCTTGAGGAATAGAAACAAGGCCCACTTGACTTCTCAAGGCAAGGCCGGGTTCCATCCACCACGGTGTGTGTGCATGTGTATGTACGCGAGCACCAAACATACAGGAGCACTGCTGTCTAGCAGGAGTCTGAGCAGACTACCAACGCGCTGACGGGCTGAGGCTGGAGCTGGACTGGGCTCCATCTAGGACAGTCTCCTGGTTCAAAGTCCCTCTGCACCCTGCCCGCTGGCTCCGTATTTACGCCTGGTGTGCTGTGTTTACCTCCACAGATGGGAGCTTGCTTGATCGTCTACCCATCAGCCTGGACCCCAGAGCCTGCCCAGCTGAGTGTGCACAGAGGGCCGCAGGTGAGGGACGCCGCTCAGGCCTCTGCAGAGACCGACCTGGAGACACTGACAAAGACAGGCCTTTCCTGCTAAGCCTGGCCTTGCTGTACAGCCTGCTCAGGTAACTGTGTGAGGAAACCAAGCCTGTGCCTGTGCCACCTGCAGCCCAGTAGGGATCCACTCCCAATTTAGGCCAAAAAGGTGCCCTTTAAATCCAGAACCAAGGGGCTAGTCATGGTGGTGCATACCTGTAATCCCAGCACTGGGAGGCTGAGGCAGGACTGCCGAGTTGAGGTATCCAGCTACACTACTAAATTTGCTTATTAAATCTAGAAGTCTTGGAGCCAGGTGTGGTGGTGCACACCTGTAATCCCAGCACTTGGAAGGCTGAGGCAGGAGAATTGCTGGGAGTTCAAGGCCAGCCTAGGCAACACAATGAGTTCAAGGTCAGCCTGAAACTCACAGAGAGACCCTGCCTCAAAAAGAGACCCCCCCCAAAAAAAAATCAAGAACCAAGCAGTATAACCTGAGCTTACTCAAAATCCCCATTATCCAGAAAGAGTAACTGAGGCTCATGGATATATAATGACCCCCTAGTCCTGCTTCCTAGCCTGAGAGCTCTTCCCTACATCTTTATGACCTGAGAAAGTTGGGGAGAAAGGGGTTGTGACAAGGACCAGGGCCCAGGGCAGAGGTGGATACAAGCGTGCCTGATTGGTGCAGCTGACCCCTGGGATATTTCTCCAGGGCCTCTGTGGAACAGCTGGGTGGCCCTGGTGAGGCGCTAGGTGAGCCTGGGCAGTCCATGTTTCCTAGGGACGCCTTAGGAGGACTGAGAGGGTGGGGGCAGGGGTGGGACCTGCCTCCCTATTCCTGGCCAGGTTAGCCCACTCCTGGCTCTGGAGCACGGAGGCCAGGTGTGAGTGTCCTGCCCTGGAGAGGCAACTCCCTGAACTGACACATGAAGCCTCAGGCTCCAGGAAGCTCTCTAGGGCCCAGCCTGCCTGCAGGGGACCCCACCCAACTTCTAGAAGAGCATTCCTGGGGCCTGAGGTCTGGGGTGGGGCCTCCTGGGATGGGAAGGGTGGGGAAGTAGGCTGTGGGAGGGTACAAAGCTGGGTGTATCCAACTAAATTTACTGGAGCTTGGACCTGTGTACAAGCAGGTGTGTGAGAAACACTGTGCTTAGGTACACAGGCTTGTGCACACCAGAGTTATGTAAGGGCACAAGACTGGGGAATGTTCCAGGTCTGTGTGTGTGGTGCCCTGGAGTGGTGAGTGCAGAATGCAAGCTGGGCAGGTGCAGGCATAATGAAGTGTTGTGTGCCACACACTGTATGTGGGTGCACAGGGTACTAAGTAGTAAGAGATGTGCAAACAACAGCTGGTTTGGTGTGTGCGCTCCGGGTTCTGGGTGCAGAGGTGGTGTGTGCACATGGTTCTGTTCATGCTTTGGAGGTGGGCTGGGCAAGCCTTAGCTGAGCTGGGCTCAGCAGTGCCCAGCCTTGTGGCCAAATCGCTGAAGTCACTTCCTTTCCAGCAGCCACTTTCAGGAGGAGGAGTTCTTCAGACCTGGGTGGGAGGGGCAGGGCCCAAGCGGGTGCTCTCGGGAGAGGCAGATAGGCGGGGGTGAGAGGTTGGGGGAGGGCCTGGTGGGATGAGAGGAGAGTGTCCTCTGGGAGACCGGGAGACAGAAGCGAAAGACAAGGACAGGAGTCTGGAAGGGCCAAGGGCAGGAGGGGATGGGGGCGGAGCGGGGCGGGAAACACAGTCCCTGGGCGACCTCGGAGGGAGGAAGGGAGGGCCGCGGCCGGGTGAACCTCACGTCCAGTGAGAGCTGGCAGTGGCGCCTACACACCTGGCATCCAGGGCAGGGGGCTGGCAGGGGGCGGCTCAGGGGCAGACCTACTTGCCAGGTGCCCCACTCTGGACAGGAAGAGGGTGGGCGACGACTGCACAAAGGAGCTCTGTGTGGCTGGGGATAGGGTAGGGTGGGGTGTGCAGTGCTGTGGGGGGGGCCCTAGTGGCCCCCGTGGGGTGGGGCGGGGCCAGCTCCCCTTGGGGGCATCAGTGGCTCTGAGGGGACACCTAGTGGCAAGGGAAGGTAGTGCATCTGGATGACCGAGGTGGGAGGAGGTGACTGGAAGCTAGCAGCGGGTTAGACTAGAAGTCAACAGTTAAAACTGGTAGTTGGCACTAGGACAGTTAGAGGAGGCAGGCTGGGAGGGAACCAAGTCTCTGGTCATTGAAGAAGTTTGGTTTAGAGGACCTTAGTAAAACTATATTCAGACTCCAGAAAAATTGAATGACGTGGTTGTTTGTCCTTAAGGGTATGTGATTTAACCTCTCTGTGCCTACATTTAAATAGCAAATAAGTGACAGGTACCATTATTTCCATCATTGTGACTTTCGTTAAGATTTTGGGCAGAAATCAAGTTGGAAGATCTTCAGCCTGATTGGGTGAACAGGTAGGGTGCGGAAGACCAGGAGCCTGGGGTGATGCTTAGTTCCGGTTGCGAGGAATAGGAAGTCTCAGGGCAGCAGAGCTTTGCAGTGCAGGGAGGACATCCCTGGGTCTTCAACCCTGCTGGGAGGGAAATGGGAGGGCGAGCGCATGCAGGCTGGAGAGAGGGTCATGCGGCCGGAAGTGAGTGCTGAGGCTGGCAGCCTGGCTCCCCTGGGGAGGCTGCGGGTGGGGGAGGGGAGGAGGACTGGGGAAGGTGGGATGGTCACAGCCGCAGCGGGAGGGTGGGGCTGGGGACTCAAGGATGTGGGCTGGTGCTTCCCGGCACTGCGTGCAGCAGGTGGGGCCCTGACCCCCTCCCAGCCAGCTGGTGTCCCTGTGGGCAAGCACAGACACACTGACCCAGAAGCAGGAAGGCAGACAGAGGGACCCTTTCGACTTTGTTCGTGAACCAGGGCTAGGTGGTACCCTTGGGAGGGAGCCAGGGAAATGACTGACTGCCTGCTAGGGTGTGTGTGTGGTGGGGGGAGCCAGCTGCTTCCCTCGGATCCTGAAGGCTGGAGAAAAGAGCAGTGGACAGTAAGGAGGACGTGGCCAAAGGTCTTCACGGGTGGGTGGAACAGAAGCAACCACTGGAGAGGAGGTTTGTGCCTTCTGCCAAGATCACACCCTCAGGCCCCAAGTGGGAGGTCTGCAGAGCTGGGAGGCTTGCAGTGAGGGCGGGCTGGTGACTTCTGGGAAGCATCTCAAGGAGGGCATCGCGAGCCATGTATCAGCCATACTGTCAGCACTTGGATTTGGGGATTCCAGAGTCTGAGCCCCTTACCCCTATTTGAGGGTGTTACCCACACTTCAAGAGCAGTGCTGCAAGTTCTAGGAGCAGGGAGCGCTTGACCTGGGAGGAGCCAGACCCACAGCCAGGCAGGAGAGAGAGTAGAGTCCTGGTTAGCCAGGAAGTAGGACAGTGAGGAGCAGCTCTGAGGCCTGGGACCTGCAGACAGGGAGGGCAGTGGCCAAAGTGACAGTCCACCTTGATGAGCGACAGAAGCGCCCTTCATATGCCATGGTGTGCCTTTGGACAGTCTCTCCCTCTTCCCAGCTCCGTTTCCTCCTCTTCTGTGAAACAGGAGGACATGAAATGGCGCTAGAACAGCATATCCACTGAGGTAGCTGATTAAAAATTCAGATTCCCAGCTGACCCTCACATGAGTGAGTCAGACTCCCCTGGACTAGGGCCTGGGTATCTGGAGTGGTATGCTTTTCCCCAGGCCCAGGGTTTGTAAGCCAATGGCTTAGATAATTTTAAGGTTCCTCCCAGCCTTAAATTAGACCACAGCTCTACAAGGAGCATTTCCAGAAGTGGCTGAAGGAGAATTGCAGGAGCTGGGAGTGGAAGGAGGCTTTGGCCTGAAGGGCAGAATTGGAAAGCCCGCCTCTGAGCAGCTGTGTGACTTCAAGCGAGTTTCACAGTGGCTCTGGGCCTGTTTCCTGTGTAACATAAGAATAATAAGCCATGCATGTCTCCTGGGTTGCTGTGAAGATCCAGTGTGTCATATATGTGAAGGTACCATTTAAATAGCAAAGCACTGCCCACCAAAGGGGAGCAAAGGAGTGTCCTTTTTCATGCCATCCTATCACCAGCTTGATTCTGCAGTCCTCCTGTGGGGCGACAGCACTGGGCATTATGGCAGCCAGTGGGTCTGCATGTGTCTCTAAGGGGTGGACAACACTAGGCAGTGATCAGTACCAGTGTTTTCTTGTTTGTTTGTTTCATTTTGTTTTGTTTTTCTTGTACTGAAGATTGAACCCAGAGGCATTCTACCACTGAGCTATACCCTCAGCCCTTTTTATTTTGAGATAGGGTCTTGATGAGTTGCCCAAGCTGGCCTTGGACTTGTGATCCTTCTGCCTCAGCCTTCCAAGTAACTGGAATAATAGGTGTGTACCACCACACCCAGCCCATGCCACTCTTTAAAACTCACCCAGTAACTTGGGACTCATTCAGCTCCCTCAGATCCTCCTCTTGGAGATTGGTCCAGCCCTGAGTCCCCAGGTTCCCTTGGGAGGCAGACGTGGATCTGAATCCCAGCGCTGCCCTGACCAGCTCAGGGAGTCAGTTGGTAAATATTTATGTAGCATCCATAGCCCAGGCCCTGGGGTCAGAGGATACAGTGGTAAACAAGACAGATGTGATCCCTGCCCCTGAAGAGCCCATACTCTCAGGGGAGACACACTAAACAGACCGTCACGCAAGTAATTGATTACAGTTGTGATAAATACTATGAAGGTGAAATAGATAAGGCTTTCAGAGTACATAGCAGAGTCTGGACCACAGCTGGATAGGGCGTCAGAAAGAGTCTTTTTGCCTGTCTGTCCTTTTCTTTTCTCCTTTCTGGTGCTTGTGATTGAACCTAAAGCCTTCGTACTGAACTATATCCCCTGCCCTTTTTATTTTTTATTTTGAGGCAGGATCTCACTAAGTCAATAAATTGGCCAGGCTGGGCTCAAATGTATGATCCTCCTGCCTCAGCCTCCCAGAGCCCTGGGATTACAGGTGTCTACCAGCTCGGGGAGTCTTTCTGATGAATGTGAAATTGGAAGGGAGCAATGTCAGCCAGGGAATGTCCCTTTCTACGTTATTTTTTTCTCTGTCCAGCCACCCTTCTTGGATCACTTTTGGATCTAGAGAATAGGAAACAGTTTCATGGGAAAAGGCAGGACTGATTGCTCTGTGTGCTTCATTCGTCTGTCCATCCTGCAAGCATCTTTTTGAACTTGTGGGCCACATGTCTTGGATATTGAGAGAGACGTCTGCAGTGAGTAGGACAGATATCCTTGCCCTCATCATGCTTAACACCCTGAGTAGATGGATTCTGTAAAAATGGGGAGGGTAATTATATCGATCTCAGGTTTGCAGGGGATTAGATAAGAGAATCTGTATAAAGTACTTGACCCAGTGTTGGAAGCAGAATGTGTCCCCACAGTACGGGCTTCTATTGTTGAGTCCCCGTTGATCACTAGACCTCTGAGCTCAGGCACTCTTCTTACCCTATGAATGTGTATCTAATCACTTATGATTATCTGATCGATGTCTGTCTACTCAGTCCTTGTGCCAAGTAGGGCCTCCATCAATAATGAATGTATGAATGAATGATGTTATTTCGTCTCTGAGCCTCCATTTCTTCATCTGTGAAATGGGGTTATTAATAGCCCCTACCTCACAGGATTGGTATGAAGAATTAAATGAAGTAATGCCTGGACAACTTCCAGCCCTTTGCCTGGGTGCGCAGTAGGTGCTCACTAAACCTGAGCTGCAATGGTCCTTTCCAGGCGCTGTCCACACCCCAAGGCCTGGGCTCAGGCCGAAGTTGCTCTGCAGCCCCCTCAGCTGACAGCCAGCGATTGGCAGAGCCCCCAGACACGGGGGCCCTCTCTCTCCCAGGTCAGCGGGGGTGGGGGGGTACACTGGAGGGATCCCTAAGGGAGCTGGGGTGGCACCTGGAGGAGGCTGGGCCAGTGGGCAGGTGGGTGGGGGTTAAATGTGGCCACCAAATCACATGGGGAATTCAGATCTCCTGTTGCCTGTCTTGTTGCCCACAGAGATCTCCAGCGTGACAGCCCAGGCGGCAGAGCCGAGGGTGAGTGGCCAGGGTTCTCTTGGAGTCCCGGGGTGGGGGAAGAGTGAGGCCTCACCTGTGGTAGGACTTTGCAGCCCTCTCCTATGTTTGACCTGGAGTGGTTGCCTCAGCCTGCTGACGGTCTTGCTTCTCCAAGGGGACCCGTTCTTCCTGAGCCCACAGCCAAGGTGTAGAAGGGCATCCATCAGTTGTCTGTCCATATATGGGGCTGGGGCCTGGGAGTGATTCCCTGTGCACAAGGTGTTTGGGGAAAGGCTGAGGACCCCAAGGGAATTAGGCTTGGGGCTGGGGCTGGGGCTGGGCTTGCGCTTGGGAAGGGTGATGAGACCTCGAGGAGGGGTCTAGGGGCTCCTTATGATTGGGGAGCTGGTGACGACTTGTGTACTCAGTACGGGACCTTCTGCCTGTCCTGCCGAGCAGGTCCTGGTCCCGGCTTCTCGCACCCTCATGTCAGCCCCGGCCCCGCCCGGCGGCCCGCGGAGGACAAGGTCAGGATGCGTGTGAAGCCCCAGGGCCTGGTGGTGACTTCCAGTGCCGTGTGCAGCTCTCCTGACTACCTCCGGGAGCCCAAGTACTACCCCGGCGGTCCCCCCGCCCCCCGGCCCTTGCTTCCTACCCGGCCCCCTGCCAGCCCACCTGACAAGGCCTTCTCCACCCATACCTTCTCCGAGAACCCACGCCCACCCCCTCGCCGGGACCCCAGCACCCGACGACCTCCAGTCCTTCCCAAGGGAGACGACCCGCTGCCCCCAAGGGCTGCCCGGCCCGTCTCCCAGGCCCGCTGCCCTATACCAGCCGGAGACCGCAGCAGCTCCCGCCGCCGCTGGGACAACGGGCGGGTGAACCTGCGTCCAGTGGTGCAGCTGATTGACATCATGAAGGACCTGACACGCCTCTCCCAGGACCTGCAGCACAGTGGGGTGCATCTGGACTGTGGTGGGCTGCGGTTGAGCCGCCCCCCTGCCCCGCCACCTGGTGACCTGCAGTACAGCTTCTTCTCTTCACCCAGCCTAGCCAACAGCATCCGCAGCCCTGAGGAGCACACCACCCCTCATGCCAAGTCGGAGCGACCCAGCCACCCCCTGTACGAGCCTGAGCCTGAGCCTAGGGACAGTCCCCAGCCTGGCCAAGGCCATAGTCCTGGAGTAACGGCTGCAGCCACTGGTTTGCCTCCAGAGCCTGAGCCAGATGGCCCTGATTACTCAGAACTCGCGGAAGCTGACATCCTCAGTGAGCTGGCCTCCCTGACTTGCCCTGAGGCCCAGCTGCTAGAGGCCCAGGCCCTTGAGCCACCATCGCCTGAGCCAGAGCCTCAGCTCCTGGACCCCCAGCCCCGCTTTCTGGACCCGCAGGCACTAGAGCCACTCGGGGAAGCTTTGGAGTTGCCTCCTTTGCAGCCTCTTGCAGACCCTCTGGGGCTGCCGAGCCTGACGTTACAGGCGCTTGATACCTTGCCTGACTCCCTGGAGTCACAGCTACTCGACCCCCAGGCACTTGACCCTCTACCCAAGTTGCTGGATGTCCCAGGTCGCCGTCTGGAGCCCCAGCAGCCCCTGGGGCACTGTCCATTGGCTGAGCCCTTGCGCCTGGACTTGTGCTCACCCCATGGCCCCCCTGGACCTGAGGGCCATCCCAAGTATGCCTTGCGGCGCACTGATAGGCCAAAGATCCTATGTCGCCGGAGGAAAGCTGGTCGGGGGCGTAAGGCAGATGCTGGACCTGAGGGCCGCCTGCTACCCCTGCCTATGCCCACAGGGCTGGCAGCTGTCCTGGCTGAGCCGCCGCCACCACCACCTCCACCACCACCTGCCCTGCCAGGCCCAGGCCCAGTCCCAGTCCCAGAACTGGAACCAGAATCTTCCCAGACTCCAGTGGTCCCTGCCCGCAAAGGCAAGTGCCGGGGCGTGAGGCGCATGGTGGTGAAGATGGCTAAGATCCCCGTGTCACTGGGGCGGCGGAATAAGACCACGTACAAAGTGTCATCTCTGAGCAGCAGCCTGAGTGTGGACGGGAAGGAGCTGGGCCTGCGGGTGTCAGCAGAGCCCACCCCGCTGCTAAAGATGAAGAACAACGGGCGGAACGTGGTGGTGGTCTTCCCGCCGGGCGAGATGCCGATTATTCTCAAGCGTAAGCGCGGCCGCCCTCCTAAGAACCTACTTCTGGGTCCCGGCAAGCCCAAGGAGCCAGCAGTGGTGGCAACCGAGGCAGCTACCGTGGCAGCAGCCACCATGGCCATCCCAGAGGTTAAGAAACGGCGGCGGCGGAAGCAGAAGCTGGCATCTCCCCAGCCATCCTACGCAGCGGATGCCAATGACAGTAAGGCTGAGTACTCAGACGTCCTCGCCAAACTGGCCTTCCTGAACCGCCAGAGCCAGTGTGCGGGGCGGTGTTCACCACCCCGATGCTGGACACCCAGCGAGCCTGAGTCGGTGCACCAGGCCCCTGACACACAGAGCATCTCCCACTTCCTGCATCGTGTGCAGGGCTTCCGGCGGCGTGGGGGCAAGACAGGTGGTTTTGGTGGCCGGGGTGGGGGCCACGCAGCCAAGGCAGCCAGATGCTCCTTCAGTGACTTCTTTGAAGGCATTGGCAAGAAAAAAAAGGTGGTGGCAGTGGCAGCTGCTGGGGTTGGAGGCCCTGGCCTCACTGAGTTGGGGCACCCACGCAAACGGGGCCGGGGGGAGGTGGACGCCTTGACGGGGAAGCCCAAGCGGAAGAGGCGGTCCCGGAAAAATGGAACTCTGTTTCCAGAGCAGGTGCCCAGTGGCCCAGGCTTTGGGGAGGCTGGTGCCGAGTGGTCTGGGGACAAGAGTGGTGGCTGGGCCCCTCACCATGGGCACCCAGGTGGGCAAGCTGGCCGAAACTGTGGTTTCCAGGGGACTGAGGCCCGGGCCTTTGCCTCCACTGGGCTGGAGAGTGGGGCTTCAGGCCGTGGCAGCTACTACAGCACGGGCACGCCCTCAGGCCAGACTGAGCTCAGCCAGGAGCGCCAAAACCTCTTCACAGGCTACTTTCGCTCGCTGCTTGATTCAGATGACTCCTCCGACCTCTTGGACTTTGCCCTGTCAGCCTCTCGTCCAGAGTCCCGAAAGGCATCAGGCACCTACACAGGGCCACCCACCAGTGCCCTGACTGCCCAGCGGGGCCTGGCCGCCTTCTCCAGCCGGGGAGCCAAGGCCAGCCCAGTGGCAGTGGGCAGCAGTGGGGCTGGGGCAGACCCTCCCTTCCAGCCTGTCCTGCCAACTCGCCAGGCCTTCCCACCAGGACGGGCAGCAAGCTATGGGATAACCCCAGCCACTTCAGACTGCCGGGCAGCCGAGACCTTCCCAAAGCTGGCTCCCCCACCTTCAGCTGTAGCCCGATCTCCAACTACCCACCCACCCACCAACACCTACCCACCCCAGTATGGTGGGTATGGGGCTGGACAGAGTGTATTCGCCCCAGCAAAGCCCTTTTCGGGCCAGGACTGTGCTAACAGCAAGGATTGCAGCTTTGCCTATGGCAGTGGCAATAGCCTTCCTGCCTCACCCAGCAGTGCCCACAGTGCTGGCTATGCCCCACCATCTGCTGGGGGTCCCTGCTTGCCTCCAAGCAAGGCCTCCTTCTTCAACAGCTCTGAGGGGGCCCCTTTCTCTGGTTCAGCTCCCACACCCCTGCGCTGTGACAGCCGGGCCAGCACTGTCTCGCCTGGTGGCTACATGGTACCCAAGGGCACCACAGCTTCTGCCACCTCCGCAGCCTCTGCCGCTTCCTCCTCCTCCTCCTCCTTTCAGCCCTCACCTGAGAACTGTCGGCAGTTTGCGGGGGCTTCTCAGTGGCCTTTCCGGCAGGCCTATGGAGGCCTGGACTGGGCCTCAGAGGCCTTTAGTCAACTCTATAACCCCAGTTTCGACTGCCATGTCAGCGAGCCCAATGTGATCCTGGACATCTCCAACTACACGCCGCAGAAGGTAAAGCAGCAGACAGCGGTATCTGAGACCTTCTCTGAGTCGTCCTCCGACAGCACCCAGTTCAATCAGCCGGTCGGTGGGGGTGGTTTTCGTCGTGCCAACAGTGAGGCCTCAAGCAGTGAGGGCCAGTCAAGCCTATCTAGCCTAGAGAAACTGATGATGGACTGGAATGAGGCATCATCTGCCCCCGGCTACAACTGGAACCAGAGTGTCCTCTTCCAGAGCAGTTCCAAGCCTGGCCGTGGACGGCGGAAGAAGGTGGACCTATTTGAAGCCTCACATCTGGGCTTCTCAACATCTGCCTCAGGCTACCCATCCAAAAGGAGCACCGGGCCCCGGCAGCCACGGGGTGGTCGGGGCGGTGGGGCCTGCTCAGCCAAGAAGGAGCGAGGTGGTGCAGCAGCCAAAGCCAAGTTCATCCCTAAGCCACAGCCGGTCAACCCACTGTTCCAGGATAGCCCAGACCTTGGCCTGGACTACTATAGTGGGGATAGCAGCATGTCACCACTGCCCTCTCAGTCAAGGGCCTTCAGCGTGGGAGAGCGAGACCCCTGTGACTTCATGGGACCCTATTCCATGAACCCGTCCACGCCTTCTGATGGCACCTTTGGCCAAGGCTTTCACTGCGACTCACCCAGCCTGGGTGCTCCTGACCTGGATGGCAAGCATTTCCCACCTCTGGCCCACCCACCCACGGTGTTCGATGCTGGCCTACAGAAGGCGTACTCACCTACATGCTCACCCACACTAGGCTTCAAGGAAGAGCTGCGGCCGCCGCCCACAAAGCTAGCTGCTTGTGAGCCCCTCAAGCATGGGCTCCAGGGGGCCAGCCTGGGCCACGTGGCTGCAGCCCAGGCCCACCTGAGCTGCCGGGACCTGCCGCTAGGCCAGCCCCACTACGATTCCCCCAGTTGCAAGGGCACGGCCTACTGGTATCCACCAGGCTCAGCTGCCCGTAGCCCACCCTACGAAGGCAAGGTGGGCACAGGGCTTCTGGCTGATTTCCTGGGCAGGACGGAGGCCACGTGCCTCAGCGCGCCACACCTGGCCAGCCCACCAGCCACACCCAAGGCCGACAAGGAGCCACTAGAGATGGCACGAGCGCCCGGTCCACCCCGTGGCCCTGCTGCAGCCACTGCTGGCTATGGCTGCCCGCTCCTTAGTGACTTGACCCTGTCCCCCGTGCCGAGGGACTCGCTGCTGCCCCTGCAGGACACCGCCTACAGGTATCCAGGCTTTATGCCACAGGCGCATCCTGGCCTGGGTGGGGGCCCCAAGAGCGGCTTCCTGGGGCCCATGGCGGAGCCTCATCCTGAGGACACATTCACCGTCACCTCCCTGTAGTGCCAACTGAAGTGCCGACTGGACCGCAAGGTTTTGTTCCTGGGTGAGTCTGGGGATGTGGGTGCAATTGGTAGAGGCCTGGGTGGTGGGGAGGACAAGGGCATTAAAGCTTGGGCCAGGGGAAGAGGTGTAGAGATGAGTGGGAGACGTGTAGGGTTTAAGAATAAGACCAGACAACAGGGAGATTTAGGTTAGAAGTTGCAGTCTTGGAAAGAGTCGGAGTGCTTGGGTGGGGAACCCAGCAGGACCTTCAGGGGTTCCTGAGAATTGGATTGGCAGAAGAACCAGACTGAGTAGAGTCCATCTAGTTTGGCTCAGCAAGCAAAGCATTTGTTTCCCTTGTCCATGCTAGACCTTGGGCAGGAGGTACCACCGGAGCTCTTAGGAGAGAGGCTGTTTGCATCACTATGTGAAACAGGTGAAGGAAGACGAAGTCACCCACTCAGGGCCAGTCGGAGTTCCAGCCCTGCTGAGCATCCTCGTTTTCCTGAGAGCTTTGATGACTCTATAACATAGCCTGGCCAAGACCAGAGCTTGGCCAGAACGTATTGGTCACATACTTGGCTAAGGCTTTACAAAATGGCCTAAAGTGTCCTCTCCTGGGCTCCCAGGGTATACCCATCAGTTTCCTAACATCTTCGGCCTGAGGTTCAGGAGTGTATGAGGTAGGGATTCAGCATAGAAAAGGAGCACTGTGATCCCACTGTCCCTGGGAACCTGCAATCAATGGGTCTGTCCCCAGGTAGAATATTTGGCCCTAGAAAAGTGAGCCTCTTTCGTCAACTCAGGATCTTTTCTAAGAATCCAATTAAATATTGCAAGATGTTTAGATACTTTTTTATCAGGCACTGTGACCTTATTAGTTGGAATCAGTTTTAGTATTTTTAAGATTTGGTATTTTTAAAAACAAAAATGAAATGCTAGGCATAGTGGCACACACCTGCAATCCCAGCTACTCAGGAAGCTGAGGCAGGAGCATTGCAGATTGGAACCCAAACTGAGCAATTTATTGAGACCCTGTCTCAAAATAAAAAGTGCTCAGTGGTAGAATGCTCCTGGGTTCAATCCCTAGTGAAAGAGAAAGGAAGGAAGACAGGAAGGAAGGAAGGAAGGAAGGAAGGAAGGAAGGAAGGCTGGAAGGCGGAAAAGAAAGAAAAGGGAAGGAAGAGTGAGAAAAGAAAAAGAAACGGGACATGGTGTCACGTGCCTGTAATCTCAGCACTCTGGGAGACTGAGGCAGGAGGATTGCAAGTTCAGATGCAGCCTAAGAAACTTAGTGACGTAGCAAGATCATGTCTCACAATTTAAAAAAATTAATAACAAGGGCTGGAAGCTGGGGATGTAGCTAAGCGCAAAGGCTGTGGATTCAATCCTCAGTACAAGGAGGGGGGAAAAAAGACAGAATGTCCCGAAATGATCAAAGGGAATAGGGTTAAAGGAACTATTTTTGTGAAGAACAGCCTCTTCCTGAACACAGCCACAGATCTGTCACAAAATTGGCCCAGATGTGGTACTTGGCAGTGGGGTGGGTTTGGGCATGTCTGAGACCCTCACTCTCCACCTCTGCTGTCCCAAAACCTCTTGGAGGCCATTCATGGCCAGGGTGACTCTGGATTCTAAACTGATACCAGTGGAAACTTACTCGCTTTCTGTCAGACCTCTGCCCTGATGTCTGAAGGTAGGATAGAGCAGCCTGTGAGAGCCAGAAACCCTGAGGGAGGACCAGTCCACAGTTGGCCACCAACTTGCAACATGCCCTTGACCAAGCCTTTACTCTTCTCTGGCCTATGTTTCCCATCTGTTCAAGGAACTTTAATAATCTCTCAGGCTCTTTAGCTCTGCATGGCAGAAACAATGGACCAAACTTTTTTTTTTTTTTTTTTTTTTTTTTTTTTTTTGGCAGCATATTTTCCTTCCTAATGAAGCCAGGCCAAGATTAAAATGGCCTTCCATTCCCCATGCATTTCATTGCAAGCAGCAGAGCCACAGATCTGAAGCAGGCCAGGGAGAAGCTGCTTAGGGTTTAAATGTCAAACTCTGGATCCTTCTCACTGGAGGGGAGATGTCTCGTGGATAATCCAGAAATGTGAAATAATCCAAAAACCGTTCCTTCCAGGCTCTGGTTGGGGAAATGAACGGGTGTGGGGGCTGGGTGTTTGGGCAGGTCACAGCTCAGTGTAATACATAATGGAACCACCCAGTGAGGCTGAACAGAGGAAGAACTGGGATGCCATCCAGCCCCACATTCTGGCCCTGCTCCCCACCCAGGGCTGGGAGTTAACAGCACTGTCCTCCAACCAATGACTACAGTTGTTCCAGAGGCATCTGTGCAGCAATCCCCCTGTGCCAGGTATTGCAGCACCGTTTGGTCCTCAGGGGGCTTCCACTTTAGAGAAGAAGGCAGTTAACAGAATGACACTGAGAATTTGATCGCTACAACTGTGGCGAGGATGGTGCAGAAGAAACAAAGCTAGGAAACTTATGAGAGCCTACAGGAGGCCGTCCAGACCTTGAGGCTGCTTCCCAAAGGATGAAGGGGCCAGACAGCTAGATGTGGAAGAGCGTCCTGAGCCGAGGGAACACAGTGTGTATAGCCTTGAGGCAGGAAGGGGCGTGGCTCTGAGGAATGGATGGAAAAGCAGTAAAACTAAATGAGGAAATGAGGCAGGGAGGGCCGGATGCAGGCGGGCACTGGAAGGGCCTGGACTATTCCAAACAGATGGGCTACTGAAGAGGGGCTTCTCAGCTGGAGTGCTCAGGTCACAGACATTGAAGCAGGAAAACTGGCTGCACCGGTGCAGACAGGCAGCAGGGGTAGCTTGAGACAAGGTCTCCCTCCTTCTCTAAAATGGCACCAAGCTCTTCCATCTGGGGGAACTCTGGTGCCAGTTAAAATCATGGAGTGAGAAAGGGTTGAGGGTACAAGGAGGAGAGTAGCAAGGAAGGAGAATTAATAGAGGGAGTCACATTGTCAACAGAGGGCTTAAGCAGAGAAGACAGTGACATGCTCACTCCCCAGCAGGCAGTGAGCAGCTTTGATGCCAGGAGAAGCAGTAATTCAGCTCCTTCATTGCCAAGCACTGGGGAGACAAAGCAGACATGGCCCCTGCCCTCGAGTTCAGCGTCCACCCCGGGAAGCTAAAGCAAGTACACAAAAAACCTAAAAACACCTGGTAGGAAGTGTCAGGTGCCCAGAGGCAGAAACAGACAAAGACTGTATGCCAGACAGCTGGGAGTTACAGTCAGAAATCATCCCTCTGCCTGCTTGGTGAGAAAAGGGACATATTTGTGCTGGGCTCTTTGTGTGATTCTGCCCCTATGAACCTTTCATAGCAGCCTGCGAATGGCTGTGCTTCCTGCCCCCATCAGAGTTGAGGAAACGGAGCTAGGAATCTGGCCCAGGGGACCCATAGTTACTATATGGTAGAGCCAGATTTGGAACACACTCCTGCCCCTCCACAGCCTGGGGACTCTTGCCACGCAGCTGCGCCTTTCCACCCTGCGCCCTCATTCCTCAGCAATGAAGGGGTCAGATTGGATGAGCCCTACAGTTCTTTTTAGGTGTGACATTTTAAGGGGATTTTGAGGTTCTATGGAAGAAACTGGTACTTGCATTTGACCTTGAAGAATAGGCAAGATTGGGAAATGGGGAAGGGTATTCCAGGCAGTGGAAACTGTACAAAGGCAGGTTCCATCTCAGAGTGAGCAGAAGATGAAAGGTCTGAGGAGGGAGTGGGGAATGTGGGGCACGCCTGGGCTGGGAGCCATGGCTGACAGGACAGAGATGGGGAGGGGGTTGGGCCCGTGCAGATATCTTCTCTGGTCCAGACAGACTGGCTCCACAGTGGGACCCTGTGGGCTGAAGACCGGCCCTAGCAGACCAGAGGATGAGAGTGGGAGAGTGGAAAGGGCCTCCAAGGTGTTCAGGAATCTCGAGTCCCTCTCCCCTCTCTCCTCCCTCCTGCCTCCTCCCTCTCAGGCCTGGAATTGAAGCCAAGAGAAATGTCACAGGTCCTCCAAGGTTACACCAGCTGGGGCCTGACTGGAGCAGGAGGCAGCTTCCAAGGCCACCATCCAGCTGGGGTCAGCAGGCCCGGCTGCTCTGGGCTTTGTCTCTGTGTCTTGAAACCTTGAAAGGTCACCTGATCTTGCCCCTGGCCCTAAGCAAGAGGCCTCCAGTCAGGGCTCAGCCAGTCCTGCCCTGCCTGTTACAGGCTCCAGCTCTTCCCCCTTCTCTGAACCCATCCTCCCTCCGGTGCTGTCTCTTGCCACTCCTGCAGCCATGTTTAGGCTGGACCTCTGCGCTGAGGCTCCACTCCCTGGAAACGCCATCCCTCTGTGAACATGCCCTCTCGTGCTCCTCTCCCAGCTCCCCACATCCCGAAGCAGAGCTCTGCAACTGGAGGGTGATGGCTAGGAGCCCACCTGCGGTTTCAGACAAGCCTCTGCGCACAGCCTGCTTGCATCCCTTTCCAGCTAGGTGACCTGGTGAGTCATTCACCCGGTGAGCCACGTCACTTCTCTGTGTCTCTTGTGAGAATTAAATGAGATTACATGTGAAGCGCGTAGCCCTGTCCTGGCCCACAGCAAGCATGTAATCAGTGGGTAGTAGGAGGGTGGGTAGAGACCTTTCCACAGATTGAGTTCTGGGGCCTCTGACCCAATCTGTGAGTCACACACTTCAACCCTAGCTTCCAGACTCTTACTTAGGCCCATGGAGCCCTGTGTGGGTCTGGGGGCTTTGGAGGGAGGCTTTGAAAAACCATGGAGTTCTTTGCCGTAGCACCTGGGTCAAGTCTTCCTGGGGGAATGGGGTGGGGTCAGAGGACATTGGGACAAGGTAAGTCCATCCCCCAGGGACCTGAAGCCCGATGGGCAATAAGACCTAGACTTACAATGACCTGGGTTTACTAAGAAAACTGTCCATAGTTATCCATACCCATCTTCTCTCCCAACACAAATAATCTGAAAAATACTTCTTTATAATACATCACGGTTTTTCTCTTCTGGCAGATTTGCCTTCTTTGTCGTCATAACTTTTGCTGCCATTAAAGCCCTGCGTTCATGTCAGAGGGGGAAAGTAGGTTAATTCTGTGTGCAGCACACAAGAACTAGCAGTCTGCTCTGGGCCAGGCATTGCATCCCGTGCTAAGAACACCATTAAACAAGATGGACAGTGGGGCTTGCAGCCTATAAACAAGGGTTCCCTAACAGCCTCCACATTTCAGGCGCACAGCTGTAATCCCAGTTACTTGGGACTCTGAGGCAGAAGGATTGCAAGTTCAAGGCCAACCTGAGACCCTATCTCAAAATAAAATTTTTAAAAGGCTGGGTATATACTTCAGTGATGGACCACTTCGCTAGCATTTGCAAGGCACTGAATTCAGTTCCTAGCACCAAAATATGAAAACCTCCACGTAGGCATCACCCTCCAGGGAAGGGGTGGAGCTCTCCCAGGAGGATCCTCAGGGACCACCCTGCTGAACCGTGTGAGCAAAGAATACAGCAAGAGCTTTCTGGGTGCGGAAAATGGGTCTAGACGAATTGGAGACCTCAGAGGCTGAGCCCTAGCCCAGCTACCTGGGTCTCTGAACAACCCCACCCGAGTTCATTCTCCCCATTACGGCCTCCAAAGTGCTTGTTGTTCAGCACTTTTAGATGCACAGCGTCTGGAGCCCCTAAAATATTTATTGGTTGAATTGATTAAAGCACATCTGCTCCTGCAACTCCATTGCTTCACACCTTTTGATTGCATGCTTCCCTCTCCTGTCTCTTTGCTTACAAAATACAGGCCCCAGCTTCCCTGCACGGTATTCAAGGTTTCTGTCCTGGCACCCTGCCTTTTTCTGCCCTACCTCCCTCACACATGCCCTAACTTAGCTGCCTGAGAATGCGGAGGCAGGAGGGAGCTATCCCAGGGTTCTTTCCCAAATGTGCCATCCTTTGCCTGTTCTCTGGACTGGGTTACCTTCTCCTACCCACTGTGTTCTCCCACCTGTCACTTTCTGTCTTTCACTCAGATATCACCTCCTCCAAGAAGCATTCCAGGATCCTTCCCAGGCACAATTAATCTCTAGCCCTTTATACATCCATGACAGCCCTTCCTGGGAATGTCCTCACCCCACCGTTGTCTCCTTTTAGTCTGGTTACTCATCTCGGCACACCGTTCTCCCCTCACCCGTGTCTCCTCCTACCTGGGACATTTCAGGTGTACTTGTATATGTGTTTTAACTTGACCCAAAGAGAAACATGTAGAATAGGAAACTGTGACAAGACTGACCACTGGGGTATGAAGGAGGGGCAGTTTCAGCCCCACTGCCAGGAAACATTCCTAAAGTGGGCCAGGGAAGGGGTGTGCAGATAAACCAGTTCAAGCTGTAAGGGCTGACTGGGCTTTTAGAAATCTCTTAAAGCACAGCCCCTCCCATTTGGCAGAGGGAAAGGGACTCACCTGAGGGTTCAGCCACCTGATCAATGAAGGACTCAATGTTAGAGCTAGGCACACCCTTAGGGGTCGCCCAGTTCCACTGTTCGCATCTTTCCTCGGCCTACGCTTCGGTTGCATGTCTAGCACATAGCGTCAGTGACCCCTGTGTTACATAGGACATCTCCAGTGGGGGGGTACAACCTCCTCCCAGGACAGGTGAGGAACAGTAGGCCCTGGGAAGTGGGAGGCATGCACAGTGTCCACACACAGGTTTAACAAGTGACCATGGATATGAACCCTACTGGGTCCCACTAGCGAGTCCCTTAGGTTTCCATGCTGAGCAGTGGGGGAGGCAAGGGTGAGTCCCTAAGGACTATAACAGGCAGAACCAGAGTTTCTGTAGTGGGTAGTAGACATAGATTTTGAAAAACTATGGAAGGGGCTGGGGATATAGCTCAGTGGAATAAGCGCTTGCTTAGCAAGCGCAGGATCCTGAGTTCGATCCCCAGTACCGCAAAAAAAAAAATAAAAAATAAAAACTATGGAGCATGAGGAAAGCTATCCCACCCCTTTGCCCAGGGACACCTGTCCCTAGCCAGGATCCTTGTGATGCTTCAGTGGACTCCAGACCTACCCTACCTGGTGGTAGTCCTGCCTGTCAGGCATGGTCTGAGCACCTGAAGCAGTGTCCTGTCCGTCTATAGGTGGCTCAGCATTCAGCAAAAAGTCTGCCTCTGACCGCTTCTCTTTAGGGCAGCATCGCAGTTGTGATGCCCGAAGACCTCCCATCACCTGTTTGGCCCCCTATTTTGCAGAATGGGGACAGGGCCAGAGAGAGAAGGGCCTCGTCCTAGTCACACAGCAAATCGGTTTCAGGTTCTCATGCACACTCTTTGCCTTCTGCTCTACTGTCTTATTTGACATTGAGATAACCCCCTCCCTGCTTCTGGAGGGCAGAGACTGGAGATTGGAGGCTAACCCTTAACTCACACCTGGTAGTTGATGGGAGTGTGAATTCATGTTTCCTGATTGCTTCAGTGAATGCACAAATGTGTGTCCCTTTGGGGGGAGGCTGCTCTTTTCTGAACAACCTGGTTTATATATCATCTGCAGCATTTTGCATCTCTGTTCAGCTACCCTTCTACTGCTTCTGCCCTCCCCCACTGCCAGGCAGAGACCACTTAATGCCCTGGCACCTTGGATGCTAAAACTGCTGGAGCGTAAGAACTCAGCAGAATGTGGCACTGAGGTTTCTCATAGAGGCATAAAAGGTTAAGTTTTAGGAACAGTGGTTGGTGTCCTGGGGCCAGGTACATGCTGGCATTGAGGGTACACAGGTACCACACACAAATCTCTGCCCTGGAGGAGCAGGGTAGGAAATGACAAGTGCACTGGTAGCTATGGTAACAGGGTGGCCTAAGGAGGCACCCTGGAAGTGTGCAAGAGCGGAGCTGGACCTTGACACGATGACCAGCCGTAGATCAGTCATAACTCTGTCACTCGGTCCATACACATTTGTGACCCTAGCATGTGCTGGGCACTGTCACCAGCAGTGAGTGGAGAGGCACAGTCCCTCCTGCCAAGATTAGGTTAGGTGTACCCCCCTCTTCTCCCTGAGCCCCCAGGGTTTCCTTTTGCACGTCCCCCATCTGCCTGCGTGGAGACTGCTTAGCTTGGGGTCCGTTTGCACTGCCTCTGTTCCATGAGCCTCTCAGCTGCAAGAGCAGAGCTGTGTTCTTTGCCTTGTCCCCGGTACCTGGCCCTGTGCTGCCTGGCACCTTGGCCTTTTGGTTATTTTTTGTGCAGAATTGAGCCTAGTGAGCTCTGGGTCCTACACAGCCACAGCTTTATCCCTCTCTTTCCACCAAGAACCCCAGGCTTTGATTCCCTCCCCATCCCCCCAGATCCTGCCAGAATCTCCGCTGGCCAAGTCCTGCAAGCTGGGAGGGTGGTGGGAGGAGGAAGGTGAGACGTTGGGCGGCTTAGCAGAGGGTGAGAAAGCTTCCTGCTGCCTGGCCTCGGGCACCGCGGGAAGGTTCTGGCAGAAGCTGCCTGCTGGGCTGAGATCACCATGGAGACCTGGCTTGGAGAGGGTCACTGGCAGTGGCTAAGGGCTGGTGGGGGCTGGGGTGGCAGGGATTTGTGCAGAGGCTCTCAGCTTGCCCTGGGCCCATTTGGGGAGCCGGCAGTGCCGGGGTTCAGCACTGTTGGCGTACTAAGTGGTTTGGAACAGGCCACCCTAAGTCCCCCCTCACTTGTCACCCAGCAGCGGTTCTCTCCAGCTTGGCAGCTGTCCTTCAGCAGCAATAAAGCCAGCCTCTGGATAGAGGCCCTCAGTTGAACCTGGCACCCCAGATAGTACAGTCCTGCCCCCCCTAATCTCTGCAGCTGGTCCCTCTTGTCACCCTAAATGTGGAGAACTGACATGCATTCCCATAGCACCTCCTGTCCCCAAGAGCTGCTTTTCTGCTTACCACCCCAATTGCAATACAGCTGCCGCCCTATCACATGGCTTTCCCCTCCCTTCCTGCAGACAGTCCTGTCCTCCCTCAGGGCTCTGCTCACAGCCTGGACTCATCACCAGAATGGCTGTTGCCCCTGCTCTGCAGGAGCCCACCTGGTCCCCTGGCCCTTAGGGGCATCCTGACAAGTCCAGCCTCAGGACAAAAGTTGTCCCTGGGGCTGACTGCCCAGCAGACAGCAGCTGAGGCTGAGCAGAATGTCAATGTGGCCTTGTTGGAAAGGGAAGCCAAGAAAGTACAAGGAAGGAGAGGCTTTCTGTCTCGGCCTGGCTCCTGCGGGTGTGGGGGAGGATGGCTGGCTCACAGAGGAGGAGGCTTAGGAAGCGGTTTAGCACCCCCACCCCTGCCCTCAATTCTGGAGGGAATAGTCATGTACTGGGGTGGGAGACAGAGGCTCAGGACTCTGGCAAGTGGGCAGGCTGATGGCTGGAGGCCTTCAGAGCGACAGAGCCCTGTCCTGGGCACTTTGTCAACTCACCCAAACAGAGCTGGGTATCCAGAGGGTTGAGATAGGGAAGTTGGAGCCTACAGACCTTAGGATCGTCTAGCAGGGGGAGTATGCAGAACCTCAAGCATGTGGTGATTCTGAGCTCTTGGGAGATTTCTGAGCTTCAGGAAAGCAGTGTTCTGCCAAACACAGATGGCATTGTGTTGGGCAGTTTCTTTATTTTTTCCTTCAGAGAGGCGTCCCCATCACCTCACCTCTAAGAAACAGAACAGCCCTGGTGGGCCTAGGAAGAGGGTAGGGTTTAGAAGGCAGATAGGCTCACCACGATACCACCAATGCACAAAAGGGTTGGATTTAGAAGAAACTGAAACCTGTGCTATGCCGAGACCCAGTCCTTATGTCACTCCTCATTGCAGCCACGGTTGGAGGACCTCAAGAAACAGGTTTAGAAAACCCAGCTAGCCCCAGGAAAATATTAAGTAGTAATTAGTTTTAATTTCTTATGCATTTACGTATCAGTCTTCCTCTGCCTAAAACCACTGAATCCTGCCAAACCTAGGGGGTAGTTTTAGTAACCCCTTTTTATTGATGAGTAAACTGAGACTTACAGAAGTGTGTCTTGTCCAAGAGCACAGAGCTATTATATGGTGATACTCGTGTCTGAACTTAGTTGTGTCAAACTCCAAAGCCTAAGCTAACAAATTCTACTGCTTGGTGCCGGACTCCTTACCTGGCATGTACTTCACCTCTTACTGTGGAACTTAAGCACTCCTGTTTTACAGCTGGAGAAACCGAACTCCTAGAGGGCTGTAAGGAGTCCCAAAGTCACAGGGTCAGTTTGCAGCATGGAAGAAGGAATAACGTAGTTAGCTTCTCCCAGAATCCCTTTAGGAACTGGATGGGCCCCACTCAGCCTCCTTGGTAGAGTTCAGTGTCTCTGTGCCTGCCACTGACTTCTGCCGCTTCTCTTGTGTTTCGTTGCAGCTTTCAGAAAACCAACGCCGAGACCCCTCCCAGCGCCCACATGTCCTCTGGCAGGAGCGCCTGCCCCTCTCCCTCCCACTCCCCCTGCAGCCCCACCTCCCATCCCCCACCCACCCACCCATCTCCACGCAGAAGCCGAAGGTGAGCCCTTTCTGCACAAAACCAGCAATTGTAAATACTTTTTAAAAATGTACAAAACTTAAAAACAAAACACAGTTTTAGAAAAAGAC
>PVLD010002340.1:0-24372 GCA_004027595.1 Dinomys branickii | reverse complement strand
TATTGTATATACTGTTTTATTATAAATCGTGGATTGTATATTGCATTCTGTAAACCTGCTGTGGTCCCCGTGGTGTGCAAATTCGCATGGTGGGGGGGAGGGTGAAGAATCTCTTGCGGGAGCTCTTTTTTTTTCTTTCTTATTTTTCACTCTTTTGGGTTTCTCTTCTGTTGTTGTTGTTGTTTTCTGTTGGCAGGACACACCCAAAGATCCAAGTTTGTATTAAAAAGAAATGAAAAAAAGCAAAAAAAAAAAAAAAACCTTGTGTCTTGTGAAAGTGGGGAGGGAGGGAAGGCAGAGCGGAAGAGACACACACGGCTGGGGTTTGTCACCAGCCACTGGCCTACATGTGTTCCCTACCTTTGATTTCGCTCTTCTGCCTGAATTCTGGGTCACCTTTGCATCCGGGTCTTCCACAGGCCCTAGATCTCCCTTGCCTGCTTCTGGGTCCCACATTCCACCCCAGGCCCTGGGCCTTTCCTGCTCTGCACTCCTGTTCTGCTCCCTAGGACTCTGTACCCCCTCATCCATGCCTTCTGCCCCAGGTTAAAGGATTCTGCTTCCTGGTCTTCATTTTGCCTAGGTCTTGGAGCTCCCTGACTCTTGAGATCCTTTATTCTATCCCAAGCCCCAGGTTTCCCTTTCTCTAGACCCTTTTTTATGTTCTACAACCCAGTTTCAAGCTGGGGATATAGCTCAGCAGCACAAGTGCCTGCCTGGCAAGCACAAGGTCCTGAGTTCGATTTATGGCTCAGGCGTGGGTATTCTTCAGGACTCCCCTATCCCATCCCAGGTTCTAGGGCTCTGTTCCTGCATTTGTTCTGTGACTCCCTGGCCTTTGAGCCCCACAATTCTACCCTAGTTCATGGAGACCTGAGACACTCATTCCTGAACCAGAGAACTGATGTGCCAATCCACTTGGCCCCACAACTGGAGCATGCCCTGCTGTGTGCCCCCCCACTGGCTCCAGGTCCTGGATCTCATCTACCTCCAGGCCCCCCATTTTACCCAAACACACCCATACCTGCTTACACAGACCCCAAAGTATGACCAGGCTCGTCACCTGATGTTCTCCGCCTTCCCCTTTCCATCCTGAATCCCAAATCCTGGGTCTGTATGGCCTTTCAGCTTTGGTAAACTGAAAAAGAACTAACCTATGCCTTTTTTCTGCTGGGCCTGGAAGAGCTGAGCTGTTTCACATTGCCTGACATTGGGATCTCTTGGCCGTTCTCTCCCAAACAGTGCCCCCTTTGGCCTCCTGGTCTTTAGGAGCAGTTTTTCCCATGACTCATCATTTTGTGTGTTAAAGCTCCTTTGAGGGCTGGGGATATAGCTCAGTGGAATAAGCGCTTGCCTAGCAAGCGCAGGGTCCTGAGTTCGATCCCCAGTACCGCAAAAAAAAAAAAAAAGCTCCTTTGAGTGTAGCTTCTCCCTGTCTCTCTCCAGTGAAGCTCAGGAAGACACCCAGGGTTATGGCTCCACATGCCTAATTTCGCTGACCCAACCAGTGAGGCCCGGGCCTTGGAAGAGTTGGAGGAACCATTGGTCTAAGGGGGAAACACACCCTATCTCCTGGGTACCACTGTCTGAGTAAAGCCAGGGGACACAGACAGGTCACAGTCCCAGAAAGATGTAGCTTATGTGCTGGATATAAAGGCCCATCTGCCCACGCAGCCCCCTGTACAGCTCCCTAAGATGAGGTATTGTCCTACCTTCCTGTCCACTGAGGGTGAGACAACAGCACACTCACACTCAAGTTGGTAGTGTCCTGTAGAGCTAGAAGTGGGGACAGGACCAGAGGCCCCAGAGGGCCAAGAAGGGTGGCTTCCCAGAGAAAAAGGCTTTCAGAGAACCTGGACTAGGGAGCTAGGCAGAAAAATGAGGGTGTTCTTGAAGCAGGAAAGACATGTCCAAAGGTTTAGAGGTGTTGGAGGGTGGCCGGAGTTGCAGAAGCCCAGTTAGCCGGGTATGGTAATATAGGCCTGTGATACCAGCACCTCAGAGGCTGAAGCAGGAAGACAGCTGCAAATTCAAGGCTGAACTACGGAATGATAAAACTTGTGTCAAAAAGAAGAAGCCCGGTTAGATCTGCCTGGAGTAAACACTGCGTGTGTTCAGGAGGAGAGGGGACTTTAGCAGGAGAACCCAGTGGGAGCTGCTGTGACTGGCTAACCCGAGAGGGCCTTTGCAGCCCAAGAATTACCTGCAGGGAGAAAATGATGTGTTCAGCAACTGTCCGGGAGGCTGGCCAGGTGGGCTGGGCTGGGCTGAGTGGGCTTCTGGAGGAATCAGGGTTCAGTAAGAGGTGAGTCATCTGTGGGCTCGGTGGGGAGAGGCGGGGGGTGGGTTACAAGATGGAAGGGATTGGGCTTAACACCAGAGGGTACTCAAGAAGGAGATGAAGGGTAGTTAAGGGTTTAGGTCCGTTTTAGAATTGGGGTGAGGAGGGGAGAACCCTGAAGGAAAGGGGAGGTGAGGGAGGGGACCCCAGCACAGAAAGGAGTTCATTAACTTGAAAAAAGGGAAGGACACTCCAAAAGAGGAGGACACAGGCAGGGAGCCGGCCAAGATTGGAAGAGAAGCTATGTGAGGGGTGCTGGGGTTCCATGAGAGGAAGGGAAGGGTCAGTAGGAAAATGGGAGGTGGGGTCTGCTGCTTATTAGTAAGGGCTGAGGAGGGCTGAGATCTGTTCTGGAGACCAGCCAGGCCCAAAGGCTCAGCCTTCAAGATGGAAGGTTCTAGGCTCCTTAGGAGGACCTAGAGTCCCTGAGGAAAGGGCAGCAGACCTGGCAAGCTGGGTGGGGCAGGCATGGGGGTCCCCTGTTTCATCTATTGTTTTCAGGGACTGGAGGTCCACCCCAAAGCCAGGGTGCCACCCCTGAACCCAGAATACATCAAGACTGCAAGGCTTCCAGATACATGGGTTTTGCCGTTATACTAAACACTTCCTAAGGTGTTTACTCTTCAAAGTACTTCTGTCACAACGCAGATGAGAGGCTCACAGACATGGAGTTAGTGACTTGTTCCCAGAGTGACTTGTCCAGGGTCACATGGAAGTGGCGGAAGGAACTACTTCCTAGTTTGTCTCAAAGACTGATGTGTTTCTTTTTCCTAACAATTTAAAGAAAAAAACCTTCTGACTAAAACTCAGGGTGTAGCTTAGTGAAAGAGCACATGTTTATAAGCATGTACATGGTCCTGGATTCAATATCCAGCACTGAAAGCAAAATTCTCCATACAAAGTCTAGAATCCATTCTATAATAAAAATGTTTAGAGCTGAGGGTGTATCACAGTGGTGGAGGCCATGCTTGGCCTGCTTGAGGGTTTGGTCTATAGCCACACAAACACAACAAATGTAATGGTAAGAAATATAGTAATAAACTATGTAGCACTACATTTCAGCTATTCTAAATACATTCATTTGTTCTCCACAACAAATATGAAGCTTCATTGTTAACGATTATTCCCATTTTACAGACCAGAAACTCAAGAGAGAAGTAATTTGCAAAGATGACTCAGTAAGTGGTGACAAGAGAGTTCAAAACAAGCAGTCTGACCTTGATTAACTGTGAAAGTTAAAAGTGAAAAGAGTCGGGAGAGGTGGCACATGCAGGCCTGTAATCCCGTACCCAGGTGGCTGAGGCAGGAGGATCGCTGCAAGTTGGACGCCAACCTAGGCTACAAAGTGAGTTCAAGGCCAGTCTGAACAACATACTGGTAAAAACGAACAAATAAATGTGAAAATCTAAGCGGGGCAGTGGTGGCTCACACCTGTAGTCCCAGTCACTTGGGAGGCTGAGGCACAAATATTACAGGAGTTCAAGACCAGCCTGGGCCACCTAGCAAGACCTTGTCTTACAAATAAGTAAAAGTGAAAACCTAGCACCAAAAACAAACAAGGTGAAACCTGTCCATTCTACCCCAACCGTGGTAATAACCTTGTGTCAGTTCAGTCTATTCACCTAAATCAGTGCTCACTGTAGAGAGGAATCACCTGCTGAACTTCAGAATCCTGACACACAAGTCCTACCCTGAAATATTCTGGTTTTATTATCTGGGTTTGGACCTACACATGGGGGGGCGTGGCAGGTACAGCTGTTCACATGGTTCTAATGTGTAGCCAAAGTTGAGAACCTCTATCTAATCTATTATGCTAAGTGTGGTATCCATGGACATTCTTAACTGAATACCACTGAGTTACTTTGGGTTCTCCTGAGTAACTTACTAGAGATGTGTGAACAGTCACTCAACAGGTATTTCTTAAGCACCTGCAGGGTTCCAGACACTGGCCCAGGCACCTGGGATATAACAGCAAATAAGACTGAGCATATTAATCTGATGAAACTGACATACCGGGAGATGCCCTTCCCTGTGAGAGGCAGGGGTTTGGAATCCCCTGGTGATTGCTGAGGAGTGGCTGACTGGCAGATCTTAGAACAGGAGAAACTTGCCCTCATGGCTGTGTACCTGCTGGTTCTTCTGGTCCCTGTGTCCAGCTATGATTGAGAGAGAGGCCCAGGGCATGTTTCTGGGTTTGAATGAGTATGGCTGACTGCAGTGTATGTGTAGAGGAGTGCATGATCCCAGCCTGTGAATATGTGGGCATTAGGGGGGATGCTGCTTACAAAGTAAACACCTGCTCACACCACACAGATGTAGCATACACACAAGACAGCTGCAAGGAAGAAGCTGGGTTCCAGTCTTGGGGCCAGGAGAACGCTGCCTTGGGTATGTGGGGGAGGCACAGCTGGGGCTGGAAACTCAAGAGTGGGAGGGAGGGAGGAAGGAAGGGAAGCTGGAGAGCCACATCCTTGATCTCTGCTCTGTTCCAGCAGTTCCGGACTTGGGGCTCTGTTGTCTCTGTGTGACTCTTGGTGTCCCTCTCTCTAATGTCTGGATCTTTGTTTCTCTTCTGTTTCTCTTCTGGGTCTTGGCTTGTGTGGCTAATCACATGACCCTGGGCTTCCACCTCTCCAGTCTACTTGGCTTGTGTCCCTTCTATGTCTCTTGTCTCTGCCTCTGTCTCCATGCCCTCCTCGTCCTTGCCAGGTGGGGGGAGGGGCCCAGTGCTTAGGAGCAGGTGTGGGCTCACTCAGGCAGCAGGGAGTGAAGCCGGAGAGGGCAAAGAGCCAGCAGCCCCTGGACACAGCCGCACTCCAAGACAAACACTCAGGTCGCTCACAGGAACCCACAATGACATATGAGCAAAGATAGGTTCCAGGAGACATTCATAGGGACATACACACAGGTACAAAACTGCACACAGCCACACCCAGAGACACAAAGGCGCCAGACAGAGAGGGTCACTTGCAGATATCAGTGGCTCACACAAAGACACATGCTCATTGCAAAGGCACACACAACACACAAACATCCTAGACGCAGATACACATCCGGGACATTCCTCCAGAGGAAAAGCCAGAGCCAGGGATACACACAAGGACGCAAAGACTCCAGGTACTGGTACATAGAGGCTCATAGACACAAAAGACAGCAGGCGCAGCCACAAAGTGGAGCACAGATATGCAGAGACACAAGTACTCTCAGTACACCGTGGCAGTTGCACTTAGCGCCATGCACATTTAGGGATAAGAAGGCAGACGGGCACAGACAATCATGAACCCTCAAGGACAGTCGGAGACAGAAGCACAACTGAACACTGAGGGGCCCACGAGGGCCACACCCAGGCACCCGCAGAAAAGCTTCAGTAACACACCCCTCCCCGGGGGTTCGCTCTGGAGCACCTGGGGACACGCCCATAGGTGAGGAACAGGGTCAGCGGGCCCCAGTGCACCTGGCGCCCTTGGCGCGCCCCGAGACGCCCCGTGGCCCGGGTGTGCGTGCCCGTGCGTGCGTGGTCTCCGTGCGCACCGCCACCTGTGGGAGGCGAGGTGCGCACTGCGCCCAGGGCTGCACGGCCGTCGCGGCGCGGGGGGAGCGGTTGCCATGGCATGCGGAGCACGGCCGCATACTAATGGGCGGCTACGGACGCTGCCCCCACAGCTGCCCCGCGCTGGCAGCGCTCTCCTCCCACTCCTACCTCCAGCGCCCGCCAAGTCGCCCCACCCCGACCCACGCACCCCATCCGGGGCCTGAGCCCCTTGCCTGGACCTCCCCTCAGCCCCAGCAGGCCCAGCAGGGCAAAAGGCGTTGCGGGGGTGGGGGAGCCGCTGTGGGCAACCTGGCCTGGGCACAGGCACCAAGCAGGCATGGCATCTGGCAGCGCAGGTGCTGCCTTGAAAAGGGGGCGGCTGTCCTGGGAAAGCACTGGGCAGGGGGGATAAAGCGGGAACCTAACCCTGGGTTGCCACAGGGCTCTCCAGCCTGTCCTCCCCAGGTTTAGCTGGGGAGGGGACCTCTTGACCAGTTGCTGATACGGTCGCACTCCTCTCTTGGCAGCTCTCTAGGCCTGGTTCGGAGGGGTGTAATGGCCACATCTCCTCACTGCAGGCCGGCACCTAATCTGGGGAGGCACGAGCGAGAAGGACTGGGAGAGCAGGAGGTGGCACCAGAAGGGTTAACACCTTCTCATACCTTGATCCCAGTCCCAGAGCTGCCCTGACCCCCTACCCCCTCAGCCCCACTGTGTTAATTGGCATGGAGGGACCCTAGCAAGGAGGGGGCAGCCAGTGAGTGTTTCCAGGTAGAGGCAGTGGGAGGGGGGCCTAATGGGGGGGGAGCCAGGCGGTTGCCTAGCAACCCCACAGCTGTCTGTTGACCTAGAAGAAGCTGTGCTGTCTTGACGCAGCTGGTGTTTACATGTAACCGAGGCTCTGGCTTAGCGCTTGCTTGAAGGAAAGCTGAGGCAGGGCCCTCGTGGCAGTCTGGTTCTGGCCCTGGCGGTCGTGAGCTCCATGCCTGCCTGCCCTTTTTGCTTCCACTCCCACCTCAAATCCAATGGAGACAGAGTGGGAGATCTCAGGGCTAGAGGCTTTGGGGCTGGGGAAAGTTGTTGTACATGGACACACACACACACACACACACACACACACACACACACTAAGGCCTTCAGCACAGAATTGTGGGAGGCAAGAAAAGGAGAGGAGGACTCAGATGCCAACCTACACAGAGAGCACCGACATCCACAGGGATACATGGATGTACAGACCCACAAAATCAAGTGACAGAGGCACACAAGGCTGACACACAGATGCCCAAGACATAGAGACATAATGATGTGCAGACTGACACACAGAAACACAGTCATCAAGTGACTGAAGCACCCCCATACAGATATGCTGAGACAGAAGACAGGCGCTGACCATCTGACAGAGACACCCGAACACAATACACAGAAACCACCGCTTTACCATCAGCAACCCTTCCCCGTGCATAGCTCTTCCTGCTAGTGTTTGCAGGCCTGCGTGATGAAAGGCAGACACCCACATGCAGTCACCCATTTGCGCACACCAGAATACAGAGAAACACGCAACTCACCAAACTTTCACTGATTGCCCATGGTGCCCAAGGCAGGCAATGGCTGACTCTGCTGACAGGCAGAGACACACCCAGGAGCCCCACATGTGAAGAGGAACAGGTTCCCAAAGGACCGCAGGCCCTGACAAGTCCCACCAGCACCCACGTAAGTACCTGTAGCACAAACACTTGCCAGCCTAGGGTGTGATGTACACAGAGCTGAGACTCTCCCTTGCCCACAAGTTCTGAGTAGCAGCAGATCTGCCCTTAGGTCAGAGGTCCCTAGTAGTCCCAAGTGCAGGGTTAGATGAATCCATGTATGGCCTGGGCTGCACCCCTAACCTGAAACCTTAGGAAGGAGACAGCACCATCAATTTTCCTAGAAGGTCCTGTCTAAATGAGGAGACCCAGTCCCGTCCTCTGGAGTCCTTTGGCTGACAGAGGAGGTACCGGGAACCCCCACCTCATGGAGATCAGGCAGCTCTGGATGCTACAAACATATCGACACCCAGGAGCGTTTGGCCATTTCTGGGTGGTTCTTGAAGAGTTCCTAAAGGAGGTAAGCACGGGGCCTAGCTTTAGAGGGCGAGAGGAAAGGGGGTGTATAGTGACAAGGGCCTCTTTTCCTTCCCTGTACTCTGCCCCCCCAGCAGTTACACCTCCCCCAGGGCCCAAGGGGCTGGCTGGGGCCCCACAGTCCCATCAGCCCAAGCAGTGAGCAGAAGGAGGAGAGTGGATATTTTTAGCTTCTCTGCCACTGACATTTCGCAGCAGGCGACCTGGGGTGAAGCTGAGTGAGTGCTGAAGGCTAGGAGAAGCCGACAGCGCCTTCCTGCCCCCATGCACATGAACACAACTGCGCACGCACACAGCCACATCCCCTAGCACTGGCGATGCTCACACGAGCGGCACTACTGCAGGTACACAGTTGCACACCTAGACACACAGGTGCACCTGTACACATTTGGTTCACGTGCCACTCATGCTAGAAGCCTCACACATCTAGACACTCCGAAAATGTGTCCATTTACACACACACACACACACACACACACACACACACACAGATTCATACATGTAGTCAGTTTCCCACACCTAGCCAAGCATGCACACACTTGTTCACATTCATTCAAGAAATATGTTTTCACTGCACACTAAATGTTGGTCACTATTCTAGATACTAAGGAACAAAAGTGATAACAATTTCCATCTCATAGTTTACATTCTTTTTTTTTTTTTTTCATAGTTTACATTCTGATGGAGTTTAACAACAAGAAATAGTAATAAAATATTGCTTCAAGAACCGCACATAAGCTGGGTGCAGTGGTGCCCGCCTGTAATACCAGGATTTTGGAACCTTGAGGCAGGAAGATTGCAAAGTTAAACCCAGCCTGGACAATTTAGCAACTTAGCCAGAATCTGTTTGAAAATTAAAAAATAACAGATTGGAGATGTAGCTAGCTCAGTGTAAAGACCCTGGGTTCAATCCCCGGGATTGAAAAAAGAACCACACACACAGTCGCACGTTGTGGTGCATGTCTGTAGTCCCAGCTATTGGGGAGACTGAGGCAGGAGGACTGAAAGTTTGAGGCCAGTCTGGGCAACTTAGTAAAATCCTATCAAAATAAAAAGTAAAGGGGTGGTGACTGGAGATGTAGTTCAGTGCTCCCTAGGTAAGATCCCTAGTATCTCAAAAAACAAAGCAAACAAAAAACAACCCACGGGATACAGACAAATCCAGCCAAACATACATACACAATTGTGCAATTTAGCAACCTACATACACAGAATACAACCACCACAGAGTGCAAGAGTGCAAATACAACTCTCCATATCCCATTTCCTGCCTAACACAGACACACAGACATTTTTTTGTTGTTGTTGAAACAGGGTTGTAGTCAGGCTGGCCTTGAACTTGAAGCCATCCTCTTGCCTTAGCGCCTGTGTGCTGGGATCACAGGGGTGCGCCACCATGCCCGGCAAACACATTCTTGAAGTCCTCCCCACTCCTTGTGAAGTCCCATCCTGTTTGCCACATGTTCACAGGTGTACATGTGGAGTCGTAGCAAACACAACTTCTTGTACACACACACCCACTATGCTCCAAAGAGGCCAAGCCAGCACCTACCCAGTTAGGCCTGCTCTGCTCACCCCAGCCCTGCTTTCCTCATGAGGCGTGTGTGGTCACTGCACAGCACATGTGTGTACCTGGTACATTGTCCACAGTGTCCAACCCTGCTGATCCCAGGGCTTGGAGGTTGAGTCCAGGGAGAAGCCTTGAGTCCCCCATCCTAGCCCATTAGGGACAAGGTTCTGTGAGCTCAGTGTGCCCTGTGCTATAGGTAGAGATAAAGTCTGATTCTCCCTTTCTTTATTCTTCCCACCTCCTTCCTCTTTTTTTTTTTTTTGTCTTTTTAAGACAGGGTCTTGCTATTGAGTTCAGCCTGGCCTTGAGCTCATTTTATAGCCCAGGCTGGCCTCAAACTCAACGATCCTCGATCCTCCCGCCTCAGCCTCCCGAGTGCTGACATTACAGGCATGCGCCACCACACCCGGCTCTTCCTCTCTTCTTGAGTTCCTTCGTCTCTCCCACTCCATCACTATCTTTCCAGTAGCCCTCCACGCAGAACCAATATTTCCTCTTCTCTTCCAGGTTCTGCTAGAGAGTGTCTAAGGCTTTGTGACAAGCTGATGGCCTAGTGGGCAGACACATGTAGCTCCTGGGACAAAAGAAAAGTCATTGTCATATCCTAAAGGCCTATGAGGAAGAAAGAGCTAAATGAGCCAAGGGAAAGATAGGGCTCACTGGGCCATGAGCCCACATGCCCAAAGACAGGACTGAGAGAAGGAGCCCTCCAATTCTGGTTCTGCTGTGTGATCCTGGATCAGTTGCTGCCCCTCTCTGAACTTGTGCCACTGTAAAAATAAGGCATTGCAGCGGGTGATTTTTGAAGCAACGAGATTCTCAGACACTGTAGCAGTTGTGTAAACAGGGAGGGGGACTGGGAACTTTGGGAGCCTCCTTAAAGCCATAAAAGCACCCTCTGCAGAAGCTCCCCAGAGCCTACCTCAACGGCCTCCTCCCTGTCCCAGGCCAGCTAGTCTGGGTTGAAGCACCAGAGGCCAACAGCCCCTCCTGTCCCCCAACACATATAAACACATGTGCTCCTCCAAGACGCAGCTACTTCCTCTGCCCTCTCTGGCCCTCAGTATCCAGGCTTGTGTATTTAGGGGCTTGAGTTTGGGCTCTGTGCCTCAGAGCAGTCTATGTGTGCACTGTCTGTCTGTCCATCTGTCTGCCAACAGCCTGCAGGCGCCAGGAGGGGAGGCAGCAGTGGGGAAGGGGGGGTGGGGAAGGAGGTAGAGTTGACAAGTTCCAATGTCTGGCTTTCCCTCCTGGAAACCCCGAGCTGGGGCTGCCCCCCCCTTCCCTTCCTGTCTCTCTCGCTCAAGCACGTCCCTCCTAAGAGCCCCTCTCTGCAGACACCCCCAGTGGAACCAAGCCCAGATTTGCTGCCAAGAAGGCCGACATTTCTTAGACTTGCCACGTTAAAGGGGCCTGCGCAGGCATGCACTCAAATCCTCCCCCCTGCAAGTCCTCCTCCTGTGCACATTCAGGCGACCCGAAACACACAAAGACACGGTTGGACACAGCGGCCACCTGTGCACACAGGAGGTAGCACGTGGAGCGCATCTGACCCCAGGCTCACAGACAAGCACAAACACAGCCATGTACTCCCTCCCCCTGCCTGCACTCAGCTTCCCACACCTCAGCACGTGGTTTCCAGCACCCGGCGCTCACAGACATGCACAACAGTCACACACAGGCCTTTGGTACAGAGACAAGTGCAAACCCGCAGCACAGTCTCCCCACACAGTGCCATCAGCATCACCCCACACACACTGACACTGCCACGGCCACTGCCCTGTGGAAATGCAGCCGTGAAAACACAATGCCCAAGCCGCCAGCTCCCTGGTACACACAGCCAAGTATACAGAGCCACACACAGTGTTCGTGCATCACCAGCGGTAACCACGCTTGCAGTGTCCCCTGGGTGCAAAGATGCCGCATGCCTGCCCCATGGACACCCAGACTCGTCCACATGGTTACACAGTGTCTTCTTGGGCACCGAGGCGTGCAGCACTCCCATGTGCACACACAATTGTGACCTCTTGTGTGCGCAAAGGCAAGCCCACACCCACAGTTCAGTCCTTATCCTCTTGTACAGTATGACAAATTCATAAGGGCTCCCAATACACCCAGACATATACCAACTTGGGCCCATGTACCGACTTGGTGCATAACCAGATTCCTTGTCACTGGTGCAAACACTGCTAGATACATTTCTCTGTACACAGCCTATGTTCAACCTCAGGACACATGCAACTCTCCCTCATGCTTACACACACACACACACACACACACACACACACACACACATGCAGTGTCTGGAGGATTTTTTGGTATCAGGAATCGAACTCAGGACCTTGCACTTGCCAGGCAGACACCAGGCAGATGCTTGTGCCACTGAGCTATATCCCTGGCCCCACACAGTGGGTTTTTTTATCTTCACACAAGCATGAACACACAGCATGTGTACACTGAAGCAAACACAGACTCACAAATCGCCCCAACACGCTCTTCCACACACACACATGTGTGTGTGCATGTTCCCACAGGGACAGACCCATCTGCCTGAACCTCACTCTCAGACATTGAAACCTCTGGTCCCCAACTCCAGCCTCCTGCCTCCTGCCTTCTTCCCTTTGCTGTGAGATTGGGGAAGGGATGGAAAGGTTGGGGGCTGGCCCGGCCCTTGTTCCCGCTCTCCACCGGCTGGCTTGCTCCCCCCGTCTGGCAGAATCAGCCAGCCCAGCCCCAGCTCCAGCAGCCCTGGCTGCTCTGGGCAAACTCTCGGCTGGTTGGTCTCGGCTGATGCCGCATCAGCAGCAGCAGCAGCAGGGGCGAGAAGGCTTCGGGCGGCTGCCAACGTGGCAGACGGCGGGCAGGGAGGCAGGAAGGAAGCTGGGCCCATTCTGCGCCCACTCACTGGGGGAGACAAAACCAAGGGCCTGGATGAGCAGGCGAGGCAGCTGGGCAGGGGGACCTTGTGCGCAGCCTGGGCTCTGGGCCCACATTGGCCCTATACTTGCTGGGTGACCTTGAACAACTTGTTCCCTCTTTCTAGTCCCATTTCCTCCTTCAGCGAGTGAACAGTGGACTGGACACTTCCAGCTCTATATCCTTGCATCCCATTCAGTGTAAGGAACTCAGAGGAGAGATACAGAAAAATGTTTCACTTTTGTGCAGAGAACACTGACAAAATGTTTTCATTCTACAAAGGTAGTGCCATTTTATAGGCAGGAAAACTGAGGCTCAGAGAGGCCAAGTGATATGACCAAGGTTACCCAGCAAGTGAATAGCAGAGATGAGATTTCTGATTCAGTCCTAAAATGAATCCTGCCCCCCTTCATCTTCCAGCTCTCCCATGGCCTGACTACTTTCACAGTCATCCCCTCACCCCACATCTCGGCCCTGGGCCCCATCATAGCCACCTGGATCCACCCTGGGGAGTCAGGGTGCAAAGGCCAGACAGGCCTCCCACCAGCATTCCAGCTGCCGCTGGGAACACAGCTGTCAGCAGGGCTGAGAGAGCCAAAAGCTGCCTCCTGAGCAGGCCCACATAATTGGTACATTGTCAACTCAAAAACAGAGCTGCTGTGGGATCTTGAGCTGCCCTGGGCCTCAGTTTCTTCATTTGGCTGGCTGTCATGCATTGGACTAGATAATTTCCAAGGGCCTTTTTAGCTTGATGAGTGGCCTGGGGTGTGACCACGGAAAAAGGAAAAACACAGCCGGGGGGGGGCAGCTGTACCCATGTCCGCAGCAGCCACAGCATGCCTCAGGGGTCTGGAGCTGGGAACCTGGCCTCTGTCTCACCTGCAGGCTGGGTGGCATCTGCATCCTCTCTGAGGCCCACATAGGGAGGGGCTCCTGAGGTGTTTGCAGGAGGGCTGGTGGGACAGACCGATGGATCCACAAAAGCATGAAGAAGGGCAGAGGGGCACGGACTCTGCTCCAGGACGTTAAGCAGAAAGCAAGAGGGAGAGCAGAGGGAGGCTCCCCACCAGCCCCTCATCTGGGTACTGCACAGCTCCTTCCCGCAGCTTGTGCTGCCTGGCCCCACTGGCCTCAGCCTGTAGGGAGAATAAATGTGGGACAGTTACAGGAGGGTGGAGCATGTGCAAGCTCCGTCCTAGGGAAGATGGAGGATGCACCTAGCTGGTCTGTAGGAGTAGAGCAAGGCCTCTGGGGGGATGTGGCACAGGCATTGAGTTCAGATGTCCAAGACAAGGCGAACGCTCATGCATGCGTGCCTCTGTGCCGCTGTGTGCGCCTGTGTGCACACGCATGGATGCACACGTAACAATTATTATCCCCATTTTACAGGCAGGGAAATCAATGCTCAGAGGTGGAGAGAGAGAGCCAGGCCTGCACCCAGGCCTGCCTGACTGCAAAGCCAGTGTTTTGTGTGCTATGCCATGCTGCCTCCCGAAGGAGTGAATTGCTAATGGTGGCATTTCAGATGTAGTGACAGTGCTCTGGGAAGAGGTTCTGGACAGATGGTTCCCAACTGGGCCCCTGCCTCAGGCTAACAGAGCAGAGGGTTGTCAGGGCAGGCAAAGCACACCCCCCTCTATTCTGCTAGTGTGTAGGATGCAGGCAGGTCCCTTCCCGACTCCTCACCATCCCCCTCCAGCCCTTTGGCCTTGCCTGGGTGACCTGCATGAGCTCAGCTTCCCAGCAGCCCTGCGGAGGAGTCAGCCTGGGCAGAGGCTGCCTCTGCCCTCGCTGCTTGGCAGTGCCAAGGGAGGCGGGGCTGCAGAGGGGTGAAGGTGCCTTCCAGCCACCAGACCTCCATCCTGACCCCAACTCAGGTGCCCCCAGGGTTTGCTGCAGAGGCCCAGGGTGGGATGGGTGGGATGGGGCTGGGTGATAACGGGCATGGTCAGGCCCATCCCTGTTGCTGCAGCCTTGTTGAGCTGCCATTAACAAGTGGCCGGAGGTTGCCGTGTCTCCATGGAGACCAGACAGTCAGTGCGGCTCGGGGTGAGGGCCGTGATTAGTGAGTGTCAGCTTTGCCAGCCCTGCTCTTCCCACCGCCCGCTGCTGGACTTGAGACAACAGGCCTGGGGCGGGGGAGAATTCTGAGGGGGCTCAAGGCCCTCGCAGGAAAGGAGCGCCCAGGCCCAGCCCCAGGGGCTGTGTCTTTGTCTCCCCCAGTGGATCCTCAATTCCCCTCCTCTTGTCACCTGGTTTCCTTCCCCAATCCATCTTGCACACAGCCACCTGGGTGAGCTTTCTAAAACACGAGCTGAATTCTCACAGTGCCTGTCTTAAGAGTGTTCCACGGCTCCCCATGCCCTGGAGGCTGAGTCCAGTCCTTGTCATGTCATTCCAGGCATTCATTCATTCATTCATTCATTTAAAACATTTTCTTGGTACTTAGAATTGAGCCCAAGGAGCAGTGAGATACATCCCCACCCCTTTTACAATTTTAAAATTTCAAGACAGGGTCTCACTCAGTTGTCTAGGCTGGGCTCAAATTTCCTTCTGCCTGAGGCCCTCAAGTTCAAAAAACATTCTTGAGCACCTCCATGTGTTGGGGAGGCTGACAGGTATACACAGGGAAATAAGCAGGATCTCTGCTTTTATGGGACTTCTAGTGTAGTGAGGGGGATAAGCAAAACACAAATGAAGAGATATGATTAAAACCCTGGGTGGGGGCGATAGCTCAGTGGTGCAAGCACCTGCCTGCCAAGTGTGAGGTCATGGGTTTGATTCCTGGTACCAAAAAAAAAAAAAGGAGTATAACACTGAGGGCCGGGAAAGAAACGGAGAGCGTTGGTAGAGAATAGTTTGTAGGTGGATTCACTGAGAAGGCAACATTTTAAGAGCGTTGAAAACATTTCCTTCCTTTCTACCTTCCTCCCTCCCTCCTCTTCCTTCTTTGTAGTACCGGGGATTGAATTCAGGGTCTTTGGATTGAGCTACATCTCCATCCCTTTTTATAAATTTTTTATTTTGATTTTGAGACAGGGTCTTGCTAAGTTGTCCAGGCTTGCAATCCTCCTGCCTCAGCCTTCCAGAGTGCTATTGGGATCACAGGCATGTGTTTCCACACCAAACTAAATTTTGGGCACAGATGAGGATCCACCAGTGGGCAGACTCGGGGGAGGATCATTCCAGGGAGCCTGTGCCAGGGCTGCAGTCACCTGCCTCTCTGTTCTGGCCTTCTCCTCCCTCCCTGCTTCCAGCCCCCTCCTCCATGTTTCCTGTCTCTGTTAAAGGCGTAGGGCTTATCCAAGTGAGAAAAACCTCTGAGTCATCACCCAGTCTTTCTGTTCCTCGGTGCCCACCTCTCTTCATTTTCATGTCCTGTCAACTCAGCCACTGTCTCTCCTCTCCTCACTACTACTGCAGACCCCAGTGCATTGATTCCCACTGTCACACCTGCCCCCAACAGGTTTAATCATTTTTCCCTCTGATCAGAGGTCAAGTGTCCCTGTGTGCTGGGCACTATGCCACAGGGCCTTGTGGATTCAGTCATAAGCAGGCACACAATGTCTGCCCTCGGCCAGAGTCCAGTCGGGAGGCAGGCAGGTCTGGCAGCCCAGAGGAGGAGAAGGAGTAACCTGGACAAGGCTGTCCAGGAGTGTTCCAGGAGGAAGTGCTGCTCCACTGAGACCTGAAGGAGGACAAGGAGTTAGCCAGGCAGAGGGAGGGGGCAGATGTTCCAAGCAGAGGAAGGACCACGTGGGAAGGCAGGAAATAAGAGAGGTCAGAGCTGAATCTGGAGGCTGGTGGGGAGCTACCAGGGGACTTTCACCCACAGGGAATATGCTCAGATCTGCTCCCTAACACTCAGCCTCTCCCCTTCCGGTTCACTTTTTACACTTCAGTTAGAATCATCTATCTAAAATAGGCACAGTCCTGCTCTGTCTCCCCAGCCCTTTAAAGTCCAAACTCAGCAGTGTGACACTCAAGGCCCTTGAAATGGCCTTACCAGTCTTGTTCTTACCACCCCTCCCAGGCAACTCTGTGTCTGGCCGCACCCAAACAGGTCATATCCTTCCCCAGCTCTGGGCCCTTGTCCAGGCTATGCATTCCTCCTGGAATGCCCTCCCCCACTTCAACCCTGAGGGCTTAACACAGATGTCTCCTCTTCCAGGAAGTCCTCCTGACCCTTCTTCCCCACCAAGACTAAGCTTCTCCTCTCTGCCCCCAGCCAATTACACATAGCGGAGGCTCACTAACTGCTTCTTTCTATGTGCTAGCTTTCGTATAAGCATTTCATATTAATGACCTAGCTGAATCTTCCTGGCTAGTTTGTAAAAATCTTATCATCATCCCCATTTTACTCAGGTGAAACTGAGGCCCAGAAAGGTTAAGTGACCCACCTAGTTCCCAAAAGTAAAAAGTGGACCTGGGTGTAGCTCAGGGTGGAGTGCTTGCCTTCCATGTACAAGGCCCTGTGTTCCAACTGCAATAGAACAACACAAAGTAAAACCAAATCACCAAAGAAACAAAAACCCCAAAAGTAGTAAGGAGAGATCAGGACTGAGCCCAGGTAGTTCGTTACCACAGCTGACATCTTTAATGCCCATTTCCCTGCTCCACACGGCCTGTGGTAAGGATTCCTAGATACGCATCTGCCTTTCCTACCAGATTAGCAGCACTTGGAAGGCACAGTCCAAGTCTGATTCATTCAGGGTCCCCGGAGCCCACAGTTCCACACGTTTGGGATGCACAAATGTATGTAGGATGAATGAATAACTATAGGTAAGATGCTTGTTACTTCCTAGTTGTGAGAAAAGCTCCTGGACATGTTACTGGTGGTAAATCAGCACCCTCCTCCCATCCTGAGTGGGTCTGGTCTTCATTCTGGGACAGAGACTATGTCCAGTCCAGCAACTGGCTATTGGCTCAGCTCCAAACAGGATGTGCTGGCGACCTTGGGATTTCCATCTTTTGGCTAGCAGCCCCTTTGGAATCAGATTCCACTTTGAATCTGATTTCTGCCCTTAGATACAGCTGTGTGACACCAAGTGATTTCATCTTTCTGAGTCTGTTGCTTCATCTTCAAAATGAGCTCAGAAGTACTTGCTTCTCAGGGTTGCTGCGAAGAGAATGAACAGGCGGCCATTTCTACTATTTCCCAAGTGCCGGTGATGTGCTGTGCTAGGCTTTGTCATTTATTCTTAATTAGTACAGCCCTTAGGCCCAGGCAATCAGGAAAGGCAGAGGACCTTAGCGCTTCAGAGGGCCATTCCAGCCCTCTCCTCTGGTCCCTCCCCATGGTACAAGGAGTCAGAGGGGCCAGGAGGACATGCAGCTGGGCCCTACCCCTTCCTGCTTCTGGCCAGCTCTGGATACCCAGGATCCTGGAATTCATGAGCTGGCTCCCAGGGCCGGGGTGGGTGCTCCCTGAGTTCAAACCACACTACCAGGGTAGATTCCTAGGCGTGAGAGGGGGCAAGGGCAGTTATTCCCCTGGGGTGGGAGGACAGAGTGAACATGCAGACAGCGGAGTAAGAAGGGCCTCCAGGGTACGTTTATTAGAGACTAGCTCATCCCCACTAATCTTCACAACACCCTGAAAGGCAGGAATTATTAGCTCTATTTTAGAGATAAAGGAACGAATCTGGTTCTGTGGTGCAAGCTTATCATCCCAGCTACTTGAGGCAAGAGGATTGCAAATTCGAGGCCAGCCTGGGTAACTTAGTGGGACCCTAAAATTAAAAGTACAAAGGCTAGGGGCATAGCTCTGTGGTAGCATGCTCGCCTAGCATGCATGAAGCCCTGGGTTCAATCCCCAGTACTGAAAGGGGGAAAAAAAGGAAGAAAGAAAGAGGAAAGAAAGACACAGATGTTTAACCAGAGGAATGACTCCAAATCCTGTTATTTGACTGTGTCTGAGGTGGCGGGCAGTGCTTTATATATACACATTATACCTCTGTTATCTAATTTAATCTTCACGGCAACAGTATATAAATGCTGCCATGTCTCTCCCTTTTCAGAGGAAGAAACTGAGGCACAGAAAAGACTAAGAGACTCGCCCAGGGCTGCATAGTTCCTAAGTGGCAGAGCTGGGAGCTGAACCCTGGCTCTTACCCCAGCTCTGTTGCCTGTTACTATTACAGCTGGACCCCGTTCCTTCACTTGGCCAGCGATCACCCGCCGCAGTCATCTGGCTAAGGAATGGGGTGCAGAGAATGCTCCTGGTATCCTCTGCTTGTAAAGCCCAAAAGAGGCAGAACTGTGATGCAGACTAAAGGCATCTGAGTGGCCCGTGTGCAGGGAGCTAAGGGGCCATGGCCTGGCCCTCCCTGCTTCTCCCGTGTCCTGTAGTCTCAGGACAACCAGGCAGGGGCCTGGGGTTGTGCAGCGAGAAGCCCTCTGGCTTGCAACCATGCCTTTCTTCCCAGCCTGTGGCCTGAGAAGATGGCGCTTTCCCAGGGCCTCGGCCAGGTCTGTCCCCCTCCCCCTCCAAGGCCCAGCTGTAGGGCGGCTGCCCAGACTCCCGCCAGCCCCGCCCCTCCTGTACCCGGCCAAGCTGCTGCTCTGTGGTCACCTGGACCCAATTTCCTTCTTCCTGCCTCCTCCCATCTCTGGGAGGCGCCCCTCAGCTGCCCTGCCAATTCCCAAAGGCTTCTCCCCCAGGAAGCAATCACTGTCTCCCCCTCCCCCACCACCCCCGGGGTCTCCTAGGCCTCTGCTCAGAGCACTCCAGCCCCTCTCCTTTCAGCCCCACACAGAAAGAATCACTTGGACCATCAGCCCATTTTCCATTTGGTTCCTGGCTGAACACTGGGTCCTCCTGGCCAGACTTCAAGTTCCTTTCCCTAAGGCAGTATCACTTCATATGCCTCCCCCTCACCCCAAATCACTGGCAGGGTAGAGGCCAGAGCCAGAGGGCTGCCCTTGCCCCAGAGGCCTGCAGCCAGTGGGCCTGTTCTTCAGTGCCTTCTCATGTGATATGTGAGGAAACCCTGGAGGCCAACATCAAGGAAAAGACTTGTCCAAGGTCACACAGAAGCCAGGCTAGGCCTCAAACCCAGGTCTTCTGACTCTCAGGCCCAGGTTCGGGCACTATACATGGATCAAGTTTCCAATCATCTGGGTCCTCACTTTCAGGCAGAAGACCAAGCTAGCTCCTAACAATGTATTGCCAGAATGGCACGAGTTAACTCTTCCCTAAATGCCATATCTAGAAATGCCTCAAAGAGATTATTAGTCCAATCTCCCTCCATCTACTTCCCATGTCACAGACAAGCAAACTGAGACCCAGAAAGCGGAGGGAGCTCCTCAAGGTCAGGCAGAGCTTGAGCTAAAGCTGAGGTAGGATTCTGTGTCAAGTTCTTTGAAGAATCCAGCATCATGAACTAATTCATTCATTCAGTAAAGATTTGGGAGCCTGCTAATTCCAGGCTTTGTACTGGGTACTGAGAATGTAAAGCTATTCAGACAGTCATAGCTGGAATGGACAGGAGAGGTACAGGAAATGTTTTGTGTCTTGGCCTGGGTACCAGTTACCTGGGTGTGTTCAAGTTGTGAAAATTCATCGAAATATGTGTTTAATATACAGTTTTCTAGGGCTGGGGATATAGCTTAGTGGCATAAGCACCTGCCTGGCAAGCACAGGTCCTGAGTTTGATCCTCAGTACCACAAAAAAAATAAATAAATAAAATAATAACATAGAGTTTTCTGATTGCATCTTTTTTTAAAAAAAGATACAAGCATTGAGTTCATAGATGGGACATTAGACAACTGACAACACAATTGTCTAATTATAACTGTGACAGTTACAGTATTACACTAAAGTAGAGGGTGTAGCCAGGCGTGGTGGCGCACGCCTGCAATCCCAGCACTTGGGAGGTTGAGGCAGGAAGGATCGTTGCGGAGTTCGAGGCCAGCCTGGGCTACAAAGTGAGCTCAAGGCCAGCCTGAACTGCATAGTGAGACCCTGTCTCAAAAAGACAAAAAATAAAATAAATTAAAAATTAAAGTAGAGGGTGCTAGGGACTAGAGAGTGGGAGGGCTGGATCTAGCTTGGGAGTAGTCAAGGAAAGCTTCTCAAAGGAGGTGAGGGCCAACCAGATCTGGAAAGAATGAGCAGAATGAACTCCGCGGGAACTAATTCTCCTCTTTTTTTCCTGTCTTTTTGAGACAGGGTCTCACTATGCAGTTCAGGCTGATCTTAAGCTCACTTTGTAGCCCAGGGTGGTCTCGAACTCACAAGGATCCTCCCACCTCAGCCTCCAAGGTGCTAGGATTACAGGGGTGCACCACCACGCCCAGTTGTAATTCTCAATCCCTGCCTCACACCGCACAAAATACCATGAATTATGGGCCTAAATGTAACCACTAACATATGGGAGTATCCTCATAACCATGGGATAGGCAAAGATTTCTTAGGTATCAAAAACACTAATCATAAAGCAAGACTTATTCAGGGTAGAAAAAACCATTTGAGACAGAGATACATAGCATGTACTAAGGTCCAGAGAAGAGAAAGGGCAAAGTGTATGGGAAGAACTGAGAAAGGGCCAGGGGTCAAGGCAGGGAAGTGAAATGTGGGGAAAGAAGAAGAGGTAGGCAGGGGCCAGGCCACCCAGGGTTCTGTGGGTCAGGTTAGGAGTTCAGACTTCATCCTGGGGCTACTAGGCAGTCAGAGAAGGGGCTTAAGTAAGGGGAGTGGCAGGAAGAACAATTGAAGCAAAGGTGGGGGATAATGTGACCTTAACCAGGCTTTGCAAAACTTCACATTACCTTCTTTGATGTGCCCAGAACTGCACGGTGTTGCCTACACAACCCAGAGGATAAAAGGAAACACATCCCCTTTTCTCCGCTCAGCAACAAGACAGGGCCAGGCTTGGATTCTGCTCCTTTGCAATCAAGATGTAGTTTTACAACTTGAGAAAAAAAAAGTCACTTAATCCAGGTGCCGGCATGAGGTGGGGCACTACAGGTGGGGACTCGGGCTGTGAGGCCCTGTTCCACCAGGCCCAGCCCTGGTCTTAGAGGAGCTGGGGCGTGCCCGCTCCAACCCACGCCCTAGCTTCTGCTGCAGCCCCACCCACCCCTGCTCAGCACCTGGCCTCTTCCCCTCTGCCTCCCTGTCTCCCTCCCTTGGGAGGAGAGAGCCCGGAGCCAGGAGTTTCCCCCACTCACTATAGTTCCCATACAACACCAAAAGACCTGCAATCAGAGCCTTGGGGGCCTCAGCCCACCCTGTCCCCCAGTCCAACTGACTCATTCTTCAGGTCCCCTCCCTTCAGGCTGCTCAGGAAAGACACTGACAGTGGAGACACCATCCAGTCCAACCGATGTCTCCTGAGTACCTGTTGCATGCCAGCTGGAGTTCAGCTCTCTGTGAACTTGGGGCCAGTGGGATAAACAGTGCACACAGCCAACACACAAGTGCTTTACAGAGGCATAGAGTGCAGCTTAGGCTAGAAATCGAGGCAGCTTAGGCTAGAAATCGAGGCAGATTTCCAATGGGGAGCACTGTGTAGGAGAATTTTCTCTAAGAGAGGACATTTGAGCTGGGCCATAAGGAATAGGGAAGATGACTGGTAAGAAATGCTCTAGGTGACAGAAGGAATTACAGGAATTAGCATGACTTAAGAGGAGTGTCTTTTTTTTTTTTTTGCGGTACCAGGGATCGAACTCAGGACTTGTGCTTGCCAGGCAGGCACTTATGCCACTGAGCTACATCCTCAGCCACACCCCCTTTTTTGTACCAGGAATCAAACTCAGGACGTTGCACTTGCCAGGCAGGTGCTGTACTGCTGAGCTATATCCCCGGCCCTGGGAGGAGTGTCAGGTACCATCATCAGCACCTAAAATATTCATTTAATCGTCACATTGACTCTGTGAAACAGCCTATGCCTATTTCCCAAACGTGGTAACTGAGGTTGAGAGAGGGGGCTTGATTTGTTTTCAAACTCCCACAGCTGGTGAGTGGCAGAACCCAGACTTAAACTCAGTTCTGTCTTCCACGCTCTTAACCTACGTTATAGGGAGTAGTTCCAGCAAAGGACACAGGGCACTGTAAGGGAGGAGGAAGTGAGAGGGGAGGGCTGGGGGCAGGGGTTGGTTGGGGAGTCTTGGGGAGGATAGGGGCTTTATCCAGAGAGCTGTGGGGAGCCAAGGGGGTGCATTAGTTGGAGAGGGCTGGTGACAAGAGAGGACACAATTAATTCTTTTCAGAGGCCCACTTCGAAGAGATTACATAGAGAAAACCTGTGTGGGAATTGCTGCAAAAACCCAAGAAAAAGATGGAGCTTGAGGGGTTGGGGGGGTGCGCCAGGGAGACGCCAGGCAGGCCTGGGGACTGGTTGGTTCTGGCATGAGGTAGAAGGAGGGTCAAAGGTAACTTCCAGACGGCCTGTGTGCTCCAGAAGGGAGCCCAGTATTTGGCCTTGACAATATTCTGTACCCTGGAGTCTAGACCGGAATCCTGGTTCTGCAGCTAGTTGCGCTGAGTCCGGGCTCAGCCTCCCACTTGCTGTGACTGCAGGTGAGTGACGGGATCTTTCACTGTTTCTCTGCTGTGGGATGGGGTTCCTGACAGCACCTACCACATGGATGCCATGGGTTAGCACCTGTAAGGGCTCTGGGGGTGTTCAGTGTTAACTGTTACTATTACAGAGGACACACTTAAAATTTTTTTTGTCTTTTTGAGACAGGGTTTCATTATGCAGTTCAGGCTGGGGTTGAACTCACTCTGTAGCCCAGGCTGGCCTGGAACTTGCAGTGATCCTCCTGCCTCAGCCTCCAGAGTGTGGGTTTCCAGGCATGTACCACTCACGCCCAGCAGAGTTCACATTTTAGTGCGGAGACAGATCCAATTGTACAGTGAACCATTTGATCACAACAGGGATAAATACCCTGAAGAAGCAGTGCACACTGGAAGCGAGGGCAGGAAGCAAGCCCGCTGATGCCCTGAACTGAGCTGAGGAAGACAGGGTGGCCAGGAAGCCAGTGGGGTGGGGGACAGTGAGGAGATGGATCCTCAGGTGGAAAGAGAGGCCAAGAGGTGGATGTTTCTGTAACTTTGACTCTTTGGCAGCAGCACAGGGCGTGAGAATTAGATCAGGCAGATGCCCCACTTGACAGAAAGGGCACTAAGGCCCAGAGAGGAACCGTGACTTAGCAGGTCTGTGAGGAGGCGGCTCAGGGAGCTGGAAGGACAGGGGCTGAGAAGGGCCTTTGTCCCTTTGCCTGCTGGGGCGGGAGCAGCAGGGGCTGAGGCTGCAGCTGGTCACCAGCAGCTGTGGTGGCCAGAGCTACATTCCTTCCCCTGCCAGGGGAGCAAGTCCAGGCTTAGACCTTACACCACCCCCCAAGACACACACACTTTAGTCAACACTGAGTTATGACTTCAAACAGCTCTGAACTGTCCTCCCTGGCCTGGTCTCTCCCAACTCCCCAGGGTATGCCACCAGGCAGCCACATTTCTGGGAAAGGCACAGAGGTTTGGACTTGGAATCCAAAGCCTTTGTGTTAAGTTTTGACTGAGCCTCTCCAGCTTGCTGTGTGACCTCAGGCAGGTTCCCAGCCTCACTGGGCCTGAATGTCCTCTGCAAAACACAGGAAGAGGAGGGTGGGATGACATAAATGGGGGGGGGAGCCCAGCAACTGGCTTCAGCCAGCTGCTGCAGCTTTGCTGCCCTCCCAGTTGGGGGCACTAGGGCCTTGGGGGTCCGGAAGCTGGGGACAGGCAGCCTTTCATCTCTTCTGGCCCAGGGTCTCTGCAGGTTGGCAGGCCCCACATCCCGAGATCGCATTTCAGGCTGGAAGGGGCCTTCCTGTGACCTCAGCCGCCCAGCCCTGGCCCTGCCTCCCTCCTCCCCATCCTCACCAGAGGGAAGCAAGCAGCATCTC